>JAGVSQ010001309.1:0-30213 GCA_022683975.1 Rhyacophila evoluta | reverse complement strand
AAATTTAATACAATCGTATCAATTTGTAAATTTAAAAATATAATTTACACTGTTTTTTATAGTAACATAAACTTAAAACTAATGACGGTATAATCGCTGAGTTTCTATGAATGAATATTTACCATTATTTTTTCTCGTGGCATTGCCGCATAAATTTTTTTTTAATTTTCACCAAAGCGTTATATGATGTACAGAGGTTAGCGAACGCGCTTAGGAGCCGGAGATTTTGGGTTCAATTACAACATATGTAGGATTCTATGTCAGTTGGGTTGGGTAACTGTTTGACAATTCTCGTGGAAATAGCCCGTCAATACATTTATTTGCATTGTGGAGATTCATGTGCCCCATTTTGGGCGGGCACAGTAAAAAAAGTATTCAATACATTTAAATATACTGACTTGTACGCACACTTAGTTAATTGGTTAAAATCTGGTTAATAATAAACGATTCTCTCTTGTTATAAGTCATCGCTACTGGTTTTAATATATATATAAAGATAATGATTACAAACATACAGTAATATATTACTCGTGTTTGTATCTGTGAAGACTCATTCTGCAAATAGAAGGGCAGCTTTATTCCCAACCCTTTGCAATTCCATTGATAGAATAGTACAGCGAAGTGATTGAAACAATGACATAAAACAGCGAAAGGGCGCATCGTGTCGCTACCAATTTGTATCATCTCCCATCACAATGATATATTATGATGAACACAATACTTACGAAAAAATCTAAGCATAAACATAACAGTATAATGATCCAAAAATAATCTGTTAAGTTTCTGATATTGTATATCAGCTTTCTTTAAATTTGTGCACCTCATCATGTCTTCCTTTTAATTTTAGTGTATACAAATGTTTCGATAAGTATATTAGAAAAGACTATACAGTATATATATTTCGTTTGACGTAAACGTATTAAATCAACGTTTCTTACCCATGGGTCTCGAGCAAGATAAAAATATTCTTGAGATGATAAAGTATCAAGATTTGATGAACTCTAAAAACTTATCCAAAGCCCATATTCACATTAATAACGTATAATATATTGTTACCAATACTACAGTTGGTATTATTGTAAATACATAATTATATATTTTTGTCTGGAAACCAATATGATTACCCTAAATTTGGTCGCGAATCAAAAATGTTAAGAAACGCTGTCATTATATTTTATTATATAATGCATTGCATTTTAGAATATGTATTGAGAACTTAATAAAAAACTAAAAAATAAATATAAAATAAATATGTATCGTATATATTAATCAAAGCTTGATTAACCATTATAATATTTTGTAATAAATTTGGCGATATTAAAATATTTTGTTAAATACAATATTGTGTGTCGAATTCTGCTTTTCAATATGCCAGATGTATTTTCACTTATTTTATATAAAGGGTTTTATTTTTTATACAATGCGCTTTTAAACAGAAAGAGCTTAACGGTGGTAGGTGTGTATTTCACAAAAAGTCTTATGAAACCATGATGATACACAGTTTTGACACATATAACAAAAAACGGCCACCCTTTTCAACAAAAAATAGAATATCCAAGACAGCCATACATCAAATGTTGACAGGAAGGACACTACAATACATTCTTATGAGAGACTTTCATATTAGTATGGTATGAGATTCAATCAATCTTCCGCGGTCCAAGGACAAAAAATGGGAAATCTTCACGGTTAACCATAAAAGATTTTGATATTTGAAATACGATAGCTTTTAAGCCTTCAAAAATAATACAATTAAAATTTTATTAATACGCGTAGAAATAAAATTCAATACACACACTCATACTCGTTTAAATAAAGGCTTTATTCACAAATCTATTGTTATCTCGACACGTGTAAAACATCACAAACGTGAAATACACTGAAAGGAAGCAAATATTTAGTGTCAGGAACAAAAATAGTAAGAATATTTTACCTACAGTGCACCACAGTGTGCGCGTTAGCAAAAAAAAATTCACGAAATTGTATAAATTTCAAATTGTCGTCAGCGACGGAATATTTCACTATTTCCGTCATTTGTAATTGGAAGCATATATGCAAAAAAAGATCCAATTGAGTAGCTGCTCTAATGGATTTGATATATTTGAGGAATAACAGGATTGGATATGCAAGTTCTTCAATATGCCATTATTTTTAACGGGATTACTACCCAGGGACTTTTTTACTGGTTGGACATCTTGTGTAAGTACACATAATTGAGATATTCTCAACCGTTTTTTTTTTAATAATTTAAAAAAGAATCCAAAGTGGCTTGGATCTTTCTTGCGAAAATATGACTAATTGTTCGGTATATAAGTGATTTTTAAAAAAGTGAAATTATTTATGCTCGAATTAAAATAATATAATAATGATATCTAGGTACATAATAGGAGTATTTAGAGATGATTTTCAGCGAAGGAAAGAACTAGGCATCGTAATCGGTGCTAATGGAAAAAGCCTGGCAAAAAAATCTACTGAAATATGGCTGTTAATGTAGGGGGAGGGCTTATTAAGTCATGAAAATAGGCTCTGAAACTTCTCCGTCTTGAGTAAGAAAAAATGCTTGATTGGTCGGATCTCTTAATGGCGCACGATGACGAGAGCTGACGGACGGAATAAGAACAAAGATCGTCGGACAGATGTCGTTAGGGTCGCAGATAACATGCACGCCACGTCACATCCAATAGAAGAGGGAGGTTATTCTTTGCGTTGTTTCAGCGGATGCCATTTTGTGATTGATCACTCGTGAAAAAAAACATCGCTCGTTAAATACCTACTTTTAAAAAATCGTCTTTCGAAATGGATGGATTCTCCGAAAAAAGCTCGTAACGGAGCATGCTACTTTACTTATAAAGATTTTCCTATTTATTTTGTCAGTAGAAAAATACACGTTATGGGGTTGCGTTCTCTAACAGAAAATATTTTGTGATAATATATTCTACTACAGCTTTTCTTCTTAGTATAGATTTCTTAGTAAGTTTTAAGGAGAGCTTTGGTAAAATTATGATATGCTATATCGTAACATTACACTGATCCCGCGCGTAATACGTTCTGATTTTATATAAGCCATTAACGAAACGCGAATAAGTGGGGGGAAAAATACGTACATAAAACGACGATAGAAATATTTCTTAATGTTTAAATAGCTGTAGCAGTATTTAAATGAACTCTGACCGAACAACATATTCTTTTAAATGGCCAGGATATACTAGTTATTTTTAATTTCTGCATAGAAGGAGAGAAACGAAAATTGTTCTTAATGACGAAAATCACACGTATTATAAAACTGAATACCTTTAAAAATATTCTAGCAAAGAAAGTAGGTCATAAAATTTGGGCTAAAAAAGATAAAAAAATATTGACAAGTATTTTCATAATGTGTTTTATTATGGTATTACATAATTGAGTAAATTTTGAAAATTGAGTAAAACTAATAAACTGGAAATATCACAAATCCATAGTTGGAAGATATGAAGCTAAAGAATAATTTACAATAATAAAATAGTTATATGAAAATACCAGCGTAATCAATTTACAATCTACATTGATTTTAATAATCAAACGGTGTTAAGTAATTTATGATTTTCTTTTATAATATATGCAACATTTATTTTAATTTAATTCAGTTACAAAATTTCACAAAAGAAACACGTACCGTAAACGATATGATAAATTATGATCAAAATATAATTATATAAAGTATTAAATATGTAAATTAACAAAATTGATTGAAAAAACAATATTTTAAATACACGTATCGATGGGTTTTTTTTAATTGATTAACTATCATTTATATAACTCTTAATATTGGTGATATCGTTACCTAAACGTACCTTCAATTACAGATAATTGCACTGCGCTAATAAATTTATTGTAGCGATTCCTATCTCGTCTGCAACAAGGGTTATTGAATATGCAATGTATGTAATTGAATGTCCGGCCATAACCAAATTAATAGAATGAGTAATGTCGCTTTCACACAAATGAAACGCTTTCCCCTAATCACCATTAAACAAAGATATATCGCGGATATGCACCAGATATCGATCGGATATGTACAAACAATGTATGCGGACTAAAAGTAATTTAATATTGAGTCACATTTCGAATATTATACTAAAAAATTTTTCGAATGTTTGTTAACTATCGAATAACATGTGACATCAATCTACTATATTCATATATGTTTTAAAATATTATTATATAGGTTATCCGATATTTTATGCGACGCGTGTCTCATAGATATATGATACATTAAGTAAATAATGATAATTAATTAAAGTATCTTTCCAAGTATTACTAAAAACAGGAATAAGCTGGAATATATCCGGTAAATATGTTTTGTTGTTTAATTAATATTCTATTTCGGTCTGTGCTTACTTGGACCCCCGCATTCATTTATTTGTTCTATGAGACTACATTCAAGATAATTAGTATATGCAATAATAAGCTACTGAATTTTAAACTACAATACATTTTGTTTTGTATTATCTTCATTATTAGTTGCCAAATATGTTTGTGTGAAGCACGATCGATCGTTTGTAAATGTTTTTAAAAGTAGTAGTTTCTAAATTAAGGCTTATTAAATTTATTCAAATTATGTATTTGAATAAATACTGATGAGTTTATCGAAAGATTCATAACCGATTGTATTAAAAAATAAATTAAAAACATCTGCTCAGTCATTGGTTTATAATACATACTTAGAAGTATATACTACCGCCAAGATTAACGTCCAAATAATTTAGCTATACCATAAGAAACTAAATATAATACATGTGCTTGCCTATCTAAAAAAATATATTCTTTAATATTTCGCAGTAAGTAAGTTGTGTGAAATGTACGTAGCATTACAAAGTAAAGATGAGGAATGGCTTCTTCATTTAATCACAATTCCCTATTTTGCTTACATTGCTTTCTTATTATCAAAAAAGATAGAAAAAGTGGAGAAAATGAAAGACTTACAATCAAAATATCCTTGAATGTCCTTGAAATATATATTAAATATAGAATAACGTAATCTGAAAACTGAGCGATAAATAATATTTATTTTTCGTTAAAGTTATATTGCTTCGACTATTCTGTAATATGTTGTCATATGATAGACTTTATAATATATACTTATATCTTTTAATTCACACAATTCACACATTCCTTTCCACTCCCATTGAGAAATATAATATTTTTGTATTCACATGTTTTAGCGATTGAGTGTTATTAAAATTAAAATATTTTTTACTATATACTGAATTACAACGTGACTTTGTATTAAATAAACTTTATGTTAGGTCATGACTATAGGCTTTGAAAGCTAAACAACTATAACGTGGTTGTTGATGTCGAGTAAAACATGGATCTTGCGTATTTTTATGAACGTGAACATAACTTGGCTGTAAATATATTACACAATATTTGTTAGGTATATTAATATATTTTATGTATGACAAGTGATTCAGATTCATTCTTTTTAACTAACTGAAAGCTTTTTTTAAGCAATCTATTAAATGAATTTGCTATTTATGCCTTCATCTATGCATCGGATTTTTAACTGAAAGCTTATTATTTATTACGTAATACAACTTTTTATAAGGATTCTAATTTAGCTTCCGGCTTGCGGCATTAAATGATTATGGTAATAACATGACGGAGCGTTGACGGAAATAAATAGTTTTACATGACATAGTTTCCGGTAAACTGCCTTTCTAGTTGATAACATTGCGGCATAGTAACATGATTCACGTGCTAAAGCTGTGTATCCCACGAAGCAATATATTTAACCCAAATTGAAAAGTAAACCGACAGATTGTATCTGTAATCCAACACAAAAGGGTCCAATCAGTCGATAATCCCTTGCGTAATTGTTTGATTAAAAATATTTGCGGGAGAAAATTCGTCCATTTTTTAAGAGCTCGGGACAAATTGAAGCTTACGCTGTAAGTCTTGTTAATGAAAGGAAAAGCAATATATTTAGCTAGAATTAAATGCTTTAGAATTTCCACATCATATACATGTATAAAAGAATAAAAAAAAGTAATTATACTCTTAAAGTTACAAAATTCTGAAGATGTATAATACATACGTGTGTAATTAATTCCAAATACCAACTGTGTATTGACATATAAAGCTTTACGACAGTAAGTTAGTTGTATTGCCAATAAATTAAGTGAATAAACAGGATACCGACGATTCAAATTTATTGGTTTCAATATAAATTCAAACTATTATTTAAAATCAACTCATTTGAATTTGTATTTAATTCTATTACATTTAGGAATATGTAATTAGGCATATGCTATGTAAGACGTGCACATGATATAATATATGAGCCTCTCCCACTGAGAAATCGGAAACACCAGAATCTCTTTTAGGTGCAGAAATAACCTGCCTTTAGTAATATTATACCATTAGAGAAAACAATGTATATGCTTAACAAAATTGTTTTCAGTATTAATATCGTCCACTTGGGATAGAAGAACTTTACACGAATGTTATTTTATGAATTCCAGTGGTCATGTCATTCGATAGACTTTTTTTAGAATACTTATTATTATTTAATATCTCAAATTCTTCCTTGTGAGTTTTAAAACTTTTGATATCAATTTTGTCGTCACATCGTAAATGGTACAATGAAATAGAGTCGAGTGATTTTCTGGAGCAAATATTATAGGTATGTATTCTTAAAAATACGGTTTTTATTTCTTGCGACGACTATAAAATTGTTTTTAATATCGGCCGAACTGAAAATCGTTTAATGTCTAATAGTTATTTCGAATTCGATCATTCGACAGTCGAGTAATAAATAATTTTCACAGTGAAAAAATACACTGATCTTAAAAAATATGGGAGAATTATGTTCGGAGGAAATTGAATTTGACTTCCAAAACGAAGAGGAGGCGTTCGATATTCCGTAACCAGGTCAATCTGATTTCCCATCGGGTGTTGCCCTATTTCTGTTACATGTGATCAGGACAGAGATAATAAGATTTAACTGCCGTATTTTTAACCTTAAATGTGAGTCAAATTAAATGCAAAATCAAGATATTTTGTAGAAAAATCTAAACGTATTCACGTCGAAAAAATGCTATCTATATTCAAATCTGCTCAATGGCATGTAGCGTATATAATATTCCAAAAATATTAGGAAAACAGATGTGTAATAATAAATCAGTGGTTATATTTGTAAAGAATATTGCCATAGTAATGAAATCAATTTAAAAGTTGCATAGACACGTTTATGGAAAAAGAATTATTTTTGTTTATGAATTTGAATGTATAAACTACTTTTTATTGATTTGACATGGTTTTTTGATAAAATAAAATAAAATAAACTAAACTTTTACAATGAAGAATCGTATTGAAGATGTCTGAAATAAATAATTTCGCAACAACTGCAATATTTGTATTTTATAAAAACCGATTTATTTTATTTAACCGTGTATAAAACAAATACTTCGTTTTATTGTAAATAGATTTTCTTCAACAGACTTTTAAATCAATACATTAGCAAAACAAGAAATGTGTCTATATTTAACAGTCTATTTGCAAGCTAAACACGTGTCGTAATCTGCAAAATATTTTTATGGAATTATAGATATTTATAAACGGTGAAAGCACTTGTGATGGTTGCAATAGAAACATCTGGCACGCACGATGAAAAACAAGAATTTCGGAATGAAAAGTAAACAAAGACGTTATTTGCTACACGATAAGAATACTAAAGAATCTGTTTATTATCAAATTATTTCAGCGGATATTGAATATCAATATTTTCTTTTTAAATGTCAGACTATTTACCAAAATATTCAGTGTACTACAAGAGTTGAAATAATTTATCAATAAACATAAATCGTATGGTACTAATTATATATATGAACTTAAGTTACAAATTTTGATAAAATAAAAAGGCTCCAATTTTTTATCTACGCACTTTAAGTAAAGAATTACTCCGATGGGTCAACAGTTTAGGTGTTATTCTCATATTATGCAAATTCCAAACGATCAACTGGGCGAGGATGATTAATAAAAATGTTAGGAGTTACTTGATAAAGCCAGTCTGGTTTTAATTAAGTACGGCTTAATTATTATCATAATTTGAAGGGGCTGATAAATCAGCTATGGTAGGTATTTATTTCCCCTGGGGCGTTTATTCTTATCAGTGAATTGAAGGTTCCCAGATTTGATTGCCCGTTTTACCCTCATTGTTAAGCACGCCGCTTCCCAAAATTGTGGTTGGCTATAATATATTGCGTGCCAAATACGTTCCACGCATAGAGTATCCGCATATTAACTGATATATTTTCGTGCTCTCATATTCTCATACGTGTATTAATTTAGTTTATCAAATAGTATATTCATTTACTGTATGAAATGGTAACAATTAGCATTATGTTTCAGCATTCTAATAAAGTAATAATCATTTTATTTATTTAAAGTTATCGTAATATAAGTTTTAATGATGTGCAGGCTTAAAAATTTAAGCTTTACAGAACGCAATATATTTAACACAGATTATTCTTATAGACGAAATGTTTCGTAACTAATTGTGTTGAACACTTAAACCGTATTTTTATTTAGTTATATCTAAAGAAAAACAAACATTCGTATCAATATACGTATTTTAAGTCATATAAGTATTTTATTATATCTTTAACTATAATCTATGGAAGTTTAACACGTTGTCGATAAATATGCAAATACATAAAAATATATATCGTAATAGTATGGTATTAACGAGCCAATCGTAATCTATACTTCTACGAGCATGATATGTTGTGATATATATTTGTGATAAATTTGATGTGTTATATTGTTTTAGAAATTTGAGTGTCACATTGTATAAATATTTCTTTGTGAATCAGTAGGTTTTTTTCAATGTTACTTTATATATTTTTGCGATGAACCACATTCTTAATGGACGATCTATGAATGTTATATAGTATGGATCATGTATATAGTATTTATTATTTTAATTTAATAGTATAACCACGTCAAAACTCTTCCTTCATAGTATAATCTTTTTGATTTATTTAAAAAAAAAAATTTGATATAGACAACAAAAAGCTTTCGTCCAAAAAGTAATGTAAGTGTATGGTATTGTGATGGGTAAAAAAGTTTATTAAAAGCTTTTTTGTTTTAAGTAACGTTTTGAGAACTTAGTCGCCGTGGCTCGACCTTAATGAGATAATTACCGAAACATTAATCTACTTCCAAGCAGAAACCGACCCTTATACCTTTACAGTAGCTAATATTTGCCGTTTTTATATTTCCCTTGAAATTCTATTCGTATTGTATGAGCTTTTAGCGCTTTTAAAAATAGACGCCCGTTAAATACCCCACTGAAAAGCATTCCATAAATGATGGACGAGTTTGGGAAAATATGTTGAATTCTTCGTGAAGTGAGCCTCGTTTATATTTTACGTAAACTTAGTTGGTGAATTCAAATTCATATGAATTAACACAAAACTTCATAAACCAGTACAAACTTGTATTAGTTACAAAACTACTAAAACAGACTTCGTAATAGTAAAATTATCTTAAAACTATTAGAATATAATTTATTAATGAATGCACTTATCGTAAATCTAATGAGCCGTGGATAGTTTTACGAGTGCATAAAGTATGACCCATCAAAAGTGATTTTGTTATCTTGCACATATATTTTATGGCGTTTATAAATGAAAGCAACTGAAATCATAATTTATTAGCATACTAAGATAAGTTTAACGAATTACGTAAATTAGTGCCTTCAATTAAATCGCATAAAGTGTATTCACTGTAGAATAAAAGTAAACATGAAATATTGTAGCCCTGCATACAACGTTTTAAATTCCATATTCTGCTTTAGGTTTCAAACTCCAATACTTAACCCTCAGCCACCAGGGAGAGAACCCAAAGGTTTAATTGTAAATTTAATTGAAATTATATATAATATTGTCGATAGCTATTTCGGTTGTCACATTATAAAGAGTAATCGCCAAAACGGTAATATACGTGCCAACAAATAATATAAGCAGCTGTAATCTGAAACAATTAACTATTCAATTATAAAATGGAATGAATACGAATCTAATAATCGACTGATAAACTGATAAGCGTGTAAAATTAAAGTTAATGGAAATTGAAAATTAAGGATAGGTTTTATGGTATACTGTGAAGATAAAAAGACTTGAATAGTGTTTAAGCTACGAAAATAATGTTAGGTTCCAAATATTCCTACCTTCATGGTCTCGCAGTATATCGACCTTACAACTGCCTCCGGTACACGAAACCACCTGAACGTCTCTGCCTGGGCAAGAGAGTTCGGTCACTCCACTGCCTAAGCACTGGCGTCTCCTGGACTGCTTGCAGTCTCTACCACAGCGTGACCATTCCGACCATGGACTCCAGCGACCACTGACGCCTATAGTAAGGAATGAAATTAATTTAATCAGTGATCATATTAAATTTAGCTTACTTGTTACAACATCGACGTACAATATATGTATATACCTAGTCCTCAAAATACACGCTTAATTATTTCCAAAGCTTATAAGCATTTCGAAAATCATGTAAATAGAGGATCTTTATCCGGTGATTTTTTCAAAGTAGATCAGTGGTTTGGTTGAAATCTAATCGCTCCACACATTGGACATCCAGTCTTGCACCTCTAAATTTAAAAAAAATGCCACTGCAGGCTTTGATCCCAGACGTCCGGCATGAACCCCACGTGCACGAAATGACTTTTTATAAATTATCTAATAGTATTATATATATAAAAATCTAATTGGTTTTCACAGATTGATTAAATCTACAAACTAGTCTTGATAAATCAACATGACAAATTAGCATATATGAAATAATTAATTTCATATGAACTTTGTGACTAAACTATGTTCGTAAAAATATATTCATTTATTTTTTACACTTACCCAATAGTGATTCGGTTTTATCAAATGTCATAGTATTGACAAACAATCCATCTGTTTTTCCTTCGAGTGCGTTAAAAATAAAACCAATGTATTTATTGATTATGGAAAAGTAACTTTAATAACGAAAATTCGATAAAGTTTGTAACCAACAACAAAAGTTGAAATATTTGCGAGTAAATATCTTGTTCATTGTAGTAGAATTGTTTCCCGAGTACAACATAAAACATTTATAAACTCTAAGCAAGTTTAAGAATTTTTTGGTAATATCCATAAATGTACGCGAATACATGTTCGGCGAAATTCTTTCGGATGCAATCAAATTCGCATTTCTTGGAACATTTCCAAATAAACTTTTACGAAGAAACACACGTTGAGTTTCTTTGTAATGATAATAAAACATGTCATATAATTGCTATGCTCATAATGACCACGATATTTTTGGCAGAGTATCATAATTTCATTTAAGGATAATATTCTGTAGAAGGAATATCTACGAATAAGACGTCATATTTTATATTAAGGAAATCAAGCAACATATCCCATATACAAAATGTTGAGCCGTTCTTAATAGTGACCAACTTTTATATTTATTAATCATTTTTTTATCATCCATTTCACTTTTAAAATGATACGTTGCATTTATAATATGATAAAAGAGTTAAAAGGTGTATAGAATTGAAATTTCATATCGCATTTAAAACCTACTACGTAATTATATATATTTTTGTGAATTGTTACATATTATTTGGATTAGTTACCTGGGTGACAGGGTAGACAATCTTGCGAGCGTTGCATGGCCGGTCCAACACAAACCTGGCCACCATTTAATGGTTGAGGATTGGTACAGGATCTTGTTCTTCGCTGGCCTTGTGCGGTTTCACCAGGACATCTGCATTCAGACCACTGAGACCAAGTTGTCCATCCTCCGTTCACTATAATGAGCAAATGGACACCCTTAAGTATGATTGCGTTTGATGATTAAAATGTGAAATGATTTGAATTTGCATTGTATCAATTAAAATTTACCGTAAACAGTGAGTAAGGCGGGGTCTGATGTTCGCTTGCCAGCTACGTTTTCAGCAACGCAGGTGTAGTTGGCCATGTCCTGTAAAAATAATAACATATTACACATATTTCGTTATAAATAATTATTCTATATTTTTTTTCATACAAGCTAAATCGTGAATTATTGATAGCTATTATTTATAAGTAATCATTTTCATTTCTCATAACTTTATAAATTGAGAAAGTAAAAAAGATATATCATGAAATAAACCTAAACTGGTTTTTTATAATCCATAACAAGTGTCGTTTTACTTGTTACAATAAGCTTTGTTTGATAAATAAAACCATTTTTTGTTTTACTAACAATAACAATGTCAATAATAATTGATTGTTATTTCAATTTCAATGACATTTACTGTTGTTATTACTACGGTAATATTATATATTTACCTGCAGCATTGCTTGCGACACTAAAAGATGTCCCTCGGCAGAAACGACAATGGTCGACGTAGCAGCCGACGTCGCCTGCAATGGTGTTCCATTCCTCAACCATGTTATTTGAGCTGGAGGTGCACCGGCCGGAGGAAGACAGCGAATTACAGTTTGTCCATACTTTTCAACACTCGTTGCCACCGGAGGCGACACAAACTGCTTACGAATATCTGTACGAAAAATAATGTCAATTACACATGGGCGCATAACACACAATAATTATGGCACTCTGTTTAAAATTATAACATTCAAATAGGCAGATGAATTTTTATAAGTATGGTATTAAATTCGAATAACAATGAATACTTCAATTAAGTGGACGTTTCAAATATTAGTTTGGATAAAGTTCGCGATGTTTGTACACGATTCTGTTCGAATCAGTGAGCCCATAATTTACAATAATTAACACGCACACATTTCATGCAAACGCCCGCTTATTTTTTTCCAAATTTTTTTTTCATAATCACATAATACGTAAATATTGTGGCAGAACGGACGTATATTATCAAGGAGCAAGGAATACGCAGAACTGGATGGTCACCGGTTTGAGCGAATTTCTGACTAGCAATACAGACAAAGAAATGTATGTACCGTAAATGTAAGCCGTACGTTTAAAACGAGCAATATTATTATTATGATGGTTTTTTTTACTTTAATTTTTCCATCCAATCTAATAATTGATGTACGTAGGTTGAGTTTTTATCTGCGATAAAAAGTATATTCATCATGATAACTATGTAATTTTTCAGAATGAAATTGAATTTAAAAAATATATAAAGTATAATACTTTTCATGGTATTTTAAGTTGTGGGGCTTCTGTTTGTACAAATGTTTGTGTAACTAATCATGTAAAACGGATGCTTAAGTCGTTAATTAAGAAACGTGCACATTACAGGTAAGAATGTTTCCGGAGTAATTCAACTCCACGAATACATTACCTATATAAGGATTAGTATTTAAGAGAAGATGCACAGCAACGTGAAATGTTTTAGCATAAATCACAGGAAGCATTTACACCGTCTACATACAGTTTACGGACATTACGGTCTTGGATTCGGTTGCCTCAACAGTAGTATACACAGCATTGCTGAATACACCGTTTAATGGAACCGCATAGAAACTCAAACAAACACCATTGAAGAACCTAAGTTTGCCTCTTCAATAGAAGTAAAGTTGCCGAAGCGCGTATTTGGTACTCTGTAAATACTTCAGGTGTAATTATGGAAATGCTATCAGTTTTGGCTACGGTATTCCGGCAAAGGAGTAGTTAGTTACATACCCGATGGAAAATACCTGTTCTTTTATTCGTGCGACGCAAGTTTCGATTCAACCGCAAAAGCCTTTAAACTTAAGTATATGTATACGCTTGGTTAAATTTATTTGAATTGCAAACGCATCTACATAATAATAAGTAGGCATCGGTTGGGAAGTTAGGGAGGTTTCGCGCGTATGTATTTAGGGGCTCTTGCGTTACAGGGTGAGTTAAATTAATGACTAACTTATTTGCGAACTTGAGTGTGTTTATCTTGAACTATGGTTGAGGTGTTTTCGAGTTATTATGAAAGGTAGCCACGTGTTCGAATCGAATCCAATATTGATTGGAAAGTTAGAATCGGGGGTCGAGTGACCGATTTACCCGATTTCCCAAAAGTTCATTTATTTCGGATGGAGATATACCCTTGTCATAACTATTCCTAATCATTTAAGCACAGCTTTTTCAATACCTACTCATACTCTAATACGACAATTACAACCTACATTTATCCCAGTAATTAATGATGTAGGTTTATTGTATTTTAGTCAACAAGGACAATATATTATATGTTTTAGATTTTAATAACTCGGCTGATTTTATCCAGATAAGGCAAAATACTTATATTGATTTACCGTGCTTTAAAAAAATACATTGCTTTAAAAGTTGCTAATAAAAACGCCCAATGATTAATTATAGATATTCCACTAAAAAAATACATCGTTTTGATTATATATCATAATATTTTAATTGAAACTTGCTTTCTAGCCAAAACAATGATTTTCATCGGTGGTACATTTATACAATATAATAATTGTGTAATATTCAGCTTATAGATCGGTAATATGTTGTATATTACGTAAATTTAAGCGGTATAATTAAAATATTAGTGACCCATGAAGTTTAATGCATACACGACGATTTATTCATCGTCTTGTTGTATAGGATATATATTTTTTAAGCAAGTTAAATCTACATGTAATTTTAAAAAGTGTGATAAGCATTTTTTACAGTTAGTATTGAAAATGCAGTAAGTAATAAACAACTGAATTGGATGAACTTAACTTCATATTTGATTTATTGCCAACGAGATTTGAAATAAGCTCGGACTCGGGTTCAGTAAAATGTCTCTCTACAAAGTAAGCTGAATCACGTTGTTTTCCGGTTAACCATAGTTTCGATTGTTGCAGAGACATGTTTGGAAAGCCGGGATGAAAATTTCACGTCCGAAAGGAATTAGTCACGCCGTGTGGAAACAAAAGCCTAATTCCGAAATGTTTAAGTAATTTACGATGACTTGAATTAGGAGAAGGCTTTTGCTAAATTTGAAATATGTAACCTCGATATCGCTCTAAAACTTCATTGTTCAGGTAACTCAAAAGTCAAAACACTTCCGTACAATCTATAATATTACTTTGTTACATATTCAAATCGTTTTAGCTTTTAATTATTTTACAAATACAAAAAAAAATAAATATTGACACTTTTTTATTTATGATTGGCTAGCTTAAGTGTGTATCACCGTTTCTTGAAACTGTTGATATTTTTAAATAATGATTATAAAATATTGATTTTCAAAAAACAGTTTTGATCAAGACTATAATTTTAGAGTAATAAACAGGATCAATAATTTAACAATGACAAAATCAGCTATTTGTTTCTCATACATGGTAAATAAAATAAATCATTTAATCGCCCTATATATATGAGTTTAAGCACCATTATTTGTTCCCAATTAAACTCATTGATGAAAAAAGCACTTTGGTCTATTGATTGGAGAGATAAAAAGCGCTCGGAATGGGTAAAAGCACCGGTGAAAAAGTTTAATATAATAGATTAATTTTGGGTACTTTTAAGGACCACTTTGGAGGGTAGTTAATATAAATAAAAAAAATAAAAAGTAATTAAAGAAATGCATATTTTTTTTACTACTGATGTATCTTAGCCTCGCATTATTTAAACATTCATTAGGCAAAGAAATAGAACAAATATCGCCGTTACAAAAAAAAATCCGAGAAATTTTGTTAGGTTAGGTTTTTATTTAATTTTAACAGTTTTCAGTATTTTTTTATAGTTTGTTTTGCACGAGGATATTATTTTCAGAGGATATAATTTAAATAACTTTGGCACGGATGGTTGGCTTACTTGCTTGTGTTATGTATGTATGTATGTTGACGTTTTTATAATTAATAAGTTTATATAATTGTTTATGCAAAATTTGTCCGTTGAAACTGGCCAAAGCTCATTTGTTGTTTTCGATTATTATTTGTTTAAAATAATAACAAAAAACATATTTGTTTCTTAAATTCTATCACTAAAAGTATCCTTCTTTAGATGTACTAATCAACTGAAGCAGTGCAGGGATTAAAAAATACCATTTAATAGTTGTTTTTCTTCACAAAGAGTTGGCAGTAAATATAATTAAAAAGACATATTTGACTATTCGTCCGTAATACATAGAGTATGTTCATATAAAAAGATTCAATCTATACGGATTATTTATTATCCTTTGAACCACCTTCGAGCGTTCATTTACTGAACACGGCAGCGTAGGTTCAATTTATCCGAACAATTACACTGACAGGGGGTAACATTTTTTTAGATTAAACCGCGACATTCGCCAACAGTGCCGACCTATTTAGTATCCGTTGAAACCGGTTTTTATTATTTTACGATCAGCTTAAAATAATTATAATCAACATTAATTAACGCTTTTATCAAAATATTATATAAAATTTAAATTCCGCTAAAACGAATTTCTATCAAATAAAATTACGAGGAATTTAATCAGATAAAAAGTTATCGGGCTACACTGTGGAAATGAAAAATCCATTATTTTAATATCAGTGACATTGCAACATTGAAATTATTATTTATGGAAACTGTTTTATTTTAGATTTTATTTAAAAAGCCATTAAATATTTCAGAGTTCAAATTCAAATAATTTATTTAAGTGCGAGTATATATAATACTTATTTGTAGATTACACATGGTTTTAAATATTGTAACTCTATTTTTCTCTAGTATTTATTACTAGTCATTTCGAATACGTGACTTAGGATTGTATTAATACAAAGATTTACACTAGGACCTCTTATAACACGGTTAGATAGTTCGAGACAAACTTCGTGTAGTACAAATCCGCGTTATACGAGGTTCGAAGTTCGTGCAAAATTAGGTATGCGTTTCAAAAAATATGTAATTTCAATGATATACTTTATTTGTTTTAATAAACAATATAAAATTATACGTTTACGTATATATTCAAATATTTAGACGATATAGTACACTCATTATTACTATCACTTATAATACTATTTATTCGACTCCTTTTCAAGATGAGTTGTAACTTTTTACTATTGGAAGAAGATTGAGAGTTTTTGGATTTAACCTTTTAAAACTAAAAATTTAATATCAAAATAGTAAATAGTAAACAATTGCATATAATACAAGTATCTGGAAAGTGGAATCGTTTTTATATTTGGTATAATTTGAGCGAGCTTGACTTTTGTGTAACATTGTATATCATTCCACAAAATCATTTTACGGTTTTGTGAAGCTATTTTGTCTTTTTCTCGAAAGCCCGAGGAGTTATAATTACAAGATTATGACTAATGATGATGTGCACGACGTTCTCCATCCACAAGACCAAAGCGGTCCATTAAAGCATGCAGCACGATTTCAATTTTAAGTCTTCACGAGCTCTTTTCTCCCTTCCGACGTTAATATTGTCAGTCAATTGTGGGCATTTGGAGTTCTATCACGACGACATTATGCGTAATTTGGTACTGAATTCAGTTTTTTCTTTGTTTTAATATTATGTGCATGAATCTTCATAAAGATGGATTTGATCGCAATTTAAATTCTGACAGTAAAGCCTTACTGATAATAAATTACGGGCGATTTATTATAAGTACGGTAATTTAGAGAAAAAAGGAAAAACCTTTTCGGGTACTTTTCCCATAAAAATACCATAAACAAGCTTTATAATTTTTTATGATACTCAATAAGCCACTAAGGTTACTTGAATTTAAATTGATTTATAGTTTCTGTATTTCATATACAGTTATATATCTGAATACATAAACTATCATATATATTTGCCTGGAACAGTTTTTTATTACAACCGCGATTGCTACAATGCCGATTAATAATACGCAAACGATACGATTCTAGAATATGGATATCTATCATCTGGAGCATGAAAAAAAAATAGATTTTGTTTTTATATTTTATTCACATTATTTAGAATTAAAAAAAAAATTAAGTTTGCAGTTATGTATGTAAAATATTATCGATTTATGTACACTCTTTAATGATACTGCAGTCAATATTATTATATCTACCGTGTCTTATTATGAAATTAATATATATAAATTTGTATATTATATTGCAACTCGTATTCGACCTTTTGGCATTCAAATAATATATAATATAAGACTTAACTATCAAATTTAAAAAAATATGCAAGGTTACTTTTAGTGAAGATACCGAAAGGTGAATCTAGTCCGCAATTAAATTTTGACATAAATCGTTTAGATTATATGTCTATATGTTTGAAAGATAAATCGAAATACTTTTTGATGTAGTTTGTACAGAAGAATACTCGATATTTAAATATAGATTAGGTAAATAAGTTAATGGCAAGATCTATTAATGCATACTTGCTCGTGGAAAACAAGTTTGGCCAAGTTTACACAATCCACTCACCAAACTGTACTGAATTTATTTTTGTTTTTGGAGCATAAATATTTAGCTGTAACCAACTGAATTGCAGAAACCGCAAAAACCGTAACTGAGCCATTAAGCTGTATGCGGGATGAGCAGCGCAAATAAATTTATATATAATTTGAATTATAGCTCTAACTTCGCAGACGATTTAAAGTTATCCGAGTTCCACTTCATACAATACATTTCACATAGCCGTGAGCAATACCTCTCAGTTCTTGTTTCGAATATATACACCGGCGAAACTAAATTTGACAGTACACATTGAAACACGTATGGCGAAGCAGAAGTTTTAATTTAATTTGTAATAATTGGAAAAGGAAGTTTGCTTTCGTATACACATCACTGTGAATTACGAAATATATATTACGTGTATTTGAACGATAACTTTGGTATCGCTTAATTCAAACGTGTTTAAAAACTACTGAATTGTTTCGAACGTTAAATGATCGATTGCTTGATGTTACGTTTGTTTTTGATTAACTGAAAACCATCAATTATTCTATTTTATCTGTGATATATAACAAACAAATTACAAATACAATTAGTTATCTAGTACTTCCATGAATGTGTCATTTTATGGTAGCTATATCACAGATATAACTATTGCCAACCCACTACTTGATTAATGATTTTTCTCTTTCTCATAGTTCATTCAAATTATTTATTTCGTTAACAATACTTCAGCTGTCAGTAAATATATAATTCATATATATTTACTCGGATGTAAGTTTATTTTTCTCGCTATCAATCGTCGAATGGTATTTACATTTTATTCAAGTTTTCAGTGTTATACTCTAAATACACATTTCACTATACTCTTTAAAATGATGATAAATCAATAGGCTGGTTGACTATATTCAAATCTAACGAACGAGTAATCAGTTATATTAATTTTATTCTACTCGGTAGCGTAGTTGGTAGCGTGCCGTCTGGCAATCCGAGGAATGTGGGATTTTAAAAATCCGGAAATGCATGACTGGATGCACATGGGGTTGAGTAATTTTCTGACAAACAATACTAGTGAAAAATAATCTGTAAAGACGTCTTCACACTGCGGAGATCCATATACTCCTATTTTGGAGTGGATATCTTTAACCTGTGTAGATCCATATACTCCACGTTGGGAGCTCCACATGATATAAAAAAGATAGTACAGTGAGATTTCTCGAAGAACCAATATGGTATACGTTATCGTATGCCTAAATAGTATTTTTTAAGCAACTTTGTATCGTATCTTAAGTGTCTAGTGATGGGCATCCAGAATATTCACTGCCAGTTATGCACCCTTTCAGGAGTATGGACGTACATGGGCGCCTTGTCCTTTTATTTTCTAAGCTATTCTTTCTTTTAAATAAAACGTTATGATCTTTTTTCGTACAAATACAAGATAGATCTACTAATGATGTAAGAAAGTCATTTCAATTGTTCATGTATTTTAAGGCTAGAAAAAAAATTGTCAACATTACGACCAAAAATTTGACTTCAGCATCGAAAAATTCCCTCATGCTCTTTCTATAATTATTGTGATTTGTAAAGAAACGACAAATTATCTATATTGGTGTTAATAGAAACACATACATAGTCATATAAATTAGTCTTATGGTTTCAAATTTCTTCTCAAATCCTCCTTTGATTCCGAAACGGAAGCGGCCGGTTGGGACATTATACACATTGATCGATTTGGAATAACTTTTCAGTTTATTTTTTCCATTGTTTGGACATAGAAGAAGAGCATTGCTTACAAATTGGCATATCCAATTCGATTGATTTTATGATATTAATTGAACTGATAGCAGTGAAGGATTTTAGTGTTTCAAACGTATATACATAACCAAATAACTCACTAATGAAAGGGTTAAGAACAAGTAATATTAAAGAACGCTTATTTTAAATATACTATATTGTACAATAATACAATATATATATGTTGGAACGATGAATTGTCTCAATGACGAATTGCTTTAAATTAAACCAATTGGTTCTGGGAAGTATTTTAGTGTATTAATTATATTATACACGTGGAGCATGTAATGTAATTGTAGTATTGAACATAAATATTATTGTACTAATCTTAATATAATTTACTAGAAAACTCCATCTAGGCGCAAATGGGATAAATTTAACGTAATTTATTCAGCAACGATAGTTTCAAAGTTACCAAAGTATGCTGTATTTTTTACGATTGATATAAAACCGTGGTAAAATGGTATCGCTTGTAAAGTTTTGTAAGACATGTTAAAGACTTATTCACATAACGCATTCGACTGTAGAGTCAAGTCAGTCTACAAGTTTACTATTCTCGCATGAGCAAGATTACAGGTTAAATGGCTTTTGCATCATTTAATGGCGGAAATAGGAATAAAACTTGACGTTCAGCTTCGTGATAAGGCATTTGAGTTCACTTTGAGACTCTTATTAATGTATATAAAATTTTCAATTTGAGACAGAAACGTTTATAGAGCGATACTGTGATATTTTTATAACACGAACACGAATATCAATTTCAATTAATTTTAATGGCGTGTTCTACAATCTAAAACTACTGCATTAATTTAAAATATAATATACAATAAACACAGGCGTATAAAATTTACTTTATACAGATGTAAGGTATAATGAGTAAATGGATTGTAATAAATAAACGAGAAATCAAAAAAAAATGAATAGGTATTCATTTCCGTGCAAGCATAGAAGAGATATCTATGTTGTGTATATTTTTAATTTGTATTTAATGATATTCTACAAATATTTGTCACATGTATTCGCTCAATATAAACATATTGTGTTCAAATACACGTTAATGTCCAATGGGCCGTTAACACTGACAAAAGCAATTCGATCCCGATTCGATTCGATCAGAGTTTAGTTAAATTATCACTGAGTATTTTAATATTTATAAATTTGAATTAATAATATTTAATAATTTAAAATAATACAAAATTCCAACTTATTATTGACCAAACTAAATCAGGGTCTAGATAAAACTATGTTAGTTGACTATTCGTTTCATTGTTGAGTTGATGTACGACTGACTGTATAGAAGATTAGTTTGATAATCAAAATAATACGGCACCAGTAAATGTATTGTCGATTACTTGATACACAAAGTATTTCATTTTTTTTTTTTTTTTTTTAATTTGACTTTTAGCGGCATAACAATTATATAGTGAAGTGATACTTTTACGTAACCTTTTCTCTAGTATAAGTGTATTTTGTTTGAACATTTATGATTAATTTGGTTTAATTAAAAATAAAATCAATCAATTAAATGTTACATGCGAAATTCATGTATAATCATTTTAAAAGTAACAAAAAAGGAAACAAAAAAATTTCATCCTTTGAAAAATTCCTCTTTGTGAATCAATCAAAAATCTAGTTCACTCGAGAGACCAATTAGTTTGGAAAAGTAGAGTATCATTTTGGCCTTTTACGTGTATAAAGTAAGTAAGCACAGAGATACGACCGAATGAGAAAAAAAGGTTTATGATTAAGCTAATGGTTGAATCAGAATCCTCGTTCGCCATTTATGAAACACAAAGCGTCCATTTGTAAAATGAAAACAGTTCACTCTACGGCTGCCCTTTTCTATATATAACCCAAATACTTTCAAAATAAAATATTTCAAATGATTCGCAAAGATATAGACATTCCGGTACGAATTCTCTATGTAGTCACGTTATGCTTTTGTAGATTTTTGTATAGGCGTACATGTTTTTTTTTTAACAAAATCGTGTACCCATCATGAGGATATTTCGTATACATGCGCTGTTTATGTGAATACACAATCTTGATTACATGATCGTCCACTTTACGATATTTACATTTATATGATATCTTTGTACGTTCTGAGATAAGAAGTAAAACTGGGTTTTTCTGTCACTGCATTTAAAAAAAGTAAAACATAATAATATTGATAGACAAAGAAATGACATTTTATTACGATTATATATTCGATATATTAGATATACTTAACAGTATGGCAACATTAACGTACCATGAATAATGTTTTTGATACAATAATCAAACAAGTAACGAAATATTACTTTATTCAACAAATAATATTGAAACTGTTGCTATAAACTTAGTAGCAATTTATAGTGTATTTAATTTAGACGTGTTCCCTTAAAATTATTAAATAATATTGATTAAGCCGATACATAATTATGACACAAAATGTGATTAAATAAATGGGATTTTTTGCAAAAACACTTACAAGCAACTTCAATTTTGGCAGACTGGCTTCTAATATGTCCTCGTCCAGACCACGCATAACACTCGCATGTAAAGGAACTGGCGAAGTATTCCTCGACTTTGTTCCTCGTTACATTGCACTCGGCCTCGACGATTCGGACCCCAGATTGAGGATCCACAAATTCCACCTGAGGATTACACGTCCAGGTGTCACCATTGCACTTGAAGTATACCTATTCAAAAAATATTATATGTTTATTATTATAATATATACGGAGTTTTTTAGGTATCGTCTTAGTTTTAGACTCCAGTGAGCTGAAATTAAAATTATCTGAAATTACATAAATACATAAATAAAACCAGTAAATGCAGTTTCCAACGCCTACATTGACATTTAAAAACTGGTGTATTTTAAGGATTAAAATTGTACAATAAATCAGTTTTCATGAATTCTAACATAATAAAAATGATATTATTAAAAAAATCTAACTTTATTCAACTTTATTTATTGTCACAATAGTTTACCTTTAAAGCATTCGCAGCTCTGCACTGCAAAGTGGCCGGTTTACTTTTGATGACGTAAGCATCTTTAGGCTCCAATAGAAAGACTGGGGAGTTATCTGAATTCGGTTGTAGGAGATGGTCAGTACCAACAGGACCTAGCATATGCTGATCCTCGTCCTCTCCAATATCACGATCGAGACTTCCAATATCCATATGACTCGATGGAATCTTGGCGTCATAATTGTCGTAGTCTATGTCTCTGTCATAGTGTTTGTTGTCATCGATAGAAAATTTGTGGGCAGGGTTATAGGGATCGAAGGCCTCGGGAAAATCTGGAGTATGAATTGGTTTTAATTCTTTTTCAGGCTCTGATGTCTGACTGGATTTAGATGTTTCAGTGTCAGCCTCTTCTTTCTCATTTGTCTTGCTTTGACTTGGCAGGAAATCTTCTGCAAAGAAAAAAATAGCACACTCAATAATATGTAATATATTAATCTTTGTAATCGAATATAAATTGGTACCCTTATAAATATGTTTTCCCTTCCTTTATGAATATTATACGGTAAGTATTGGAGATATTGATTAATATGAATTTATGGTGACATCAAAGCTAAATGGAAGCAACGTTATATAATATGAATTTAAAATAAATTATTATTACATTTTATAATAAGATATATAATAGAATTATTCTAGACTGTCTCCTTATGAATTTACATCATTCGAATTTTCCCACGGCTAGAAATACAAAGTCGAGTTGTTGAAGATGTAAAATCTCATTATAACGTAAAATTAAACAAATAAATTATACCATAAATGAATTTTATCATTGATTGAAAATGGGCACATAATCATTTTCCATTCAAAGTAAAGCATATTGTTCTTCGTAATGTCATTGTTTATTTTTACATACTCATTACAAGAGTATTAACTTTTCGCCGTTCGCTCAATCCGTTGAAATCATTTCCGGCGTCCAACAACACAATATTAAATATATTTAAATGTTTATCCAACTACAGGATTTAAAACTATTTCCCGGTTCAGGCTTTTTATGTACATCATAAGTACACAGTGTGTATAATAGATTTCAACAAATAAAAAAAACTAAAATAAATGAATATCCTCAACAAAGGATAAAAAGAAGAAGAACTAACTTAGCGGATTAAATATTTTTAATTTATCTTGACAAAGGGGCGGATGTCGCATGAAAACGTGTAGACGGCATGGAAAGAAGCACATATGTAACGAAACTTACTTAAATCTTCTCATTAATAACTTTTATACCATCGGAACTGTTTTATATATTTTCCCACTATCAGTTTTTATTTTAGGTTGTGATCATTTCCTAGTAGTCCTACTTTTTATTATTTTGTGTATCATTTAATTTTTTGATAAGAATAACTTATTTTAATGAAGTATATAAATTCATTAGTTCTTGCAGAGGTTTATTATGATTTGAATTCAGAACAGATAATGATAAGATAATTTATACACGAACTTTGTGCTTACCAAATTGTTTAAGACATATTATAATTACGTATTTAATACGTTTACAATTTTTATTATTTATAAAACGATGTCATAAAATTGTTTAAAAGTTAATACATATATTTTTATGCCATGCTTGCTCGCAACGTGGAGCATATGGATCTACACAGTGTGAAGATATCCCCTCCGAAAGAGGAATATATGGATCTCCGTAATGTGAAGACGTCTTGACATTATTTTTCACTAGAGTTGTTAGTCAGACAAATACTCAACCCAATGGGCATCCAGTCCTGAATTTTTTGGATTTTTTTTCTTTTTTGAATCCAACAGATGGGGAATCGAACCCGCATTCCCCGGATTGCAAGGCATCCATGCTACCAACTACGCTACTGGAGAAAGTAAATATGGACTGCGTATTTTTTTTATGTTTAGTACTATTCATCAGATATGTAGATACTAAGCTATTATAACGTATATATGAATGTGACAATCGATTCTAAACTAACTTTTTATTAAGAAAAGTATTCTATCATAAACGTATCATATCAAATCAAATTAAATGTCATATATTTTCGAGTTTTTAATCGATCAATACGTGTGGTAATAATATATTCAGATACCAATTTATTCGTGTTTTATTTATACAAAAAAGTAATTCATCTGCAGATATATACATAATACATTGTACAAAATGAAAGCTTAAAATGCAAAAGTTCGATTCCAAAGAAATTGTGATAAGGGCAATTCGTATCATCTGTGCAGTAACTTGTCATAAAAACCAGACTTTTTCCCAGCGCTAAAGGCTCTTTCGGGAATTGAAAGTACCATAAGAGTTTTATTATTTATATGACATCAATAGCAATTTCGTTTTATCTATTTAAGTGTGTATGATTGACACACACATGGAAGTATGATTGATGGACACCTTTTCAATATATGTGTAACTAAAATAATACATTAAAGATCATAAAATATTGGAAATACGCTCTGACAAGCCTAATAATATAATCGATACTGATTCAAACACAATAAGCTGTCTACTAGTGATAATGACTTCGTTGAACAGACTCAATACGAATGATTGATAAAGCTTTTTTCATGACCCATATCATTCGGTTATAGCATATAAATGACAAAAATTACATTCATAGATTGTATCACATAGATAGCTAAAGATTACTATAAAATAACTACATGCGATCTCCAAATATTGTCAGTTAATACCTCTAATAGAAAGTTTAAATTTTATATTTCGTCACAACTCGGTCTTATCGCAGGATGTATATGGCGTTTCGTGATGCGGTCTACCACGTGAATTGCTTACGTAATAGCGCCAATTACAAAGAGTCCTTGATTAAGAAAATAATACAATAGTATTTTCTACTTTAAAATAAAATGCCACCATGAAAAATAAATCATAGTTACAATAATAACAAACAAAAAAATATTTTATCATTCGTTAAACAGAAAATATTACGTGTCGATCTTTCGGATATGATAGATGTTATTTGTATGGTTTTTATTATATTTTCAGTGTAAGTGGTGGGTTATTTATGGGATAAAATTTTCACAGGAAAAAAGTAACTATAACTGACCATTTCGTATATTTTTCCGTTTTTTTTTTGCTTTTTTAATTTAACTTGTTCATGATCATTTAAAATTTCCCATTTCCCGGGACCAAAAAATATCCGGGAAATTTTACACACTAGATATACGTACTTATCAGATAAAAGAAAAAATACTAAATTTTTCACACGAATACTTTTATTTTTATGTTTTACACGTAACTTAATTTATTAATTTAAGTCACTTTAAAATGTATAGATTCATTTTTTGGAATCTCGTATCATTGGCACACTTTTGTATTAAAAATTTAGTTACGTGTTTCTGTAATATTGGCGACGATATTATTATCACGCAACATGGGCAATAATCAAACATACCAAATGCTGTATTTCTGTCAGCAAATTCCAACTAACTATCATCAATCATTTCCAAACCAACCACGAAATAGCTTTCACTAAAAAGAATGAACTTTTACTGGGAACATTTTCCGCATCCAGACTGAGAGTTATTAATCGTTGTTATCTAGATCGCGAAAGCTACCACGCCACGTCCGATAGTGTTAGTAGTATTACGCCGGACGATGTGAATTAATGAAACCATGCAATCGGATTGACATCGTATTGTGAAACTTAAAATTTAAGTTCAATTAACAATATACTTAATAAAGTTGTATTGTTCCTAATTGCATGAAAGTTCGCTACATTTTAATCCAACAAACTTTATAACGTAACACTATTGCAAATTGTAAAAGACGTCACAATTTTAACGAAGACTTTAATGACGATGTCACAAAAATGAATTACTTATCTTGGATATAGTTGATCCCATTACTAAACAATTTAATAATAGTCACTGAGGGTTTTTGATAAATCTTATTGTAAATTGTACGTATTTGTTAAGGTTTATATCTAGTTTTATACCTATTTTTAGTCATTTTATAGTAAGTAAAAAAAAGCATTTTTGTCGGAACACATAGTTTGTACGTTTTGTATGCATACAGCCTAGAGGTGCCTAAAAGCGTGTATGTTGTAAGACGTAAGTGATTGTATAAATTATATGTACTATATAAATAATCAAGATGTACAGCACTTTAAGATGTTATGAAATATAACATGAATTCAAAGATAAATGCTGCAGACGTACGTATGATCCAAGCAGTTTGTACGTATCGTTCCGTATTTCACCGAAAATAGGACTTACCCCTAAAATAGGCCCTACCATGATTTTAAAGTTTGGTTGCGATACAAGACATATCGCAAAAATGAGACCTACAGAAAAATACGATATGAATTCTCTCCAAAAAACATTGTTCAAGCTGGAGGATACTCAGCTGATGAAATGAGCACTTGCATTCAATTCCCTTGTTGATAGCGTCAACTTTTCTAAATATGTACCATCTCTACAATATGGATGTTATCAGATTCTTCCCCGCAAACATACAAGTCCTATCCCAAAAATAAGCCCTAAGGCGCTTTCTGGGTTCAAAATTAATAAAAGACCGGGTATTATATTCGGGAAACACGATAGTAGAGCTGTGAACGAATATGAATGAGGTCGTTGTGTGCAATAAAGGCTATGTGACGAATTTGAAAAGCGTGAAACCACAATAAATAAATTAATACCGGCTGTAGTATTATCTAAACACGGCGCGCCAACTTTTCCTGTAAACGTCCCGACGGCTGATGGGACTATTTATCACGAGGGCAGTGTTCCTGGTCTGACCCTCCATGCCCGTTGATAAATTGACTAAACTCTGCTCTGTAGTCATTCACAAACGCGCGAGAAAATTCGGGGTAGCAGATCACGGTCTAACATGCTTCGTTGTGTCTGAATTTATGTTACATATTATTTTTCTTTTATTAGAAGCGCCTTGGTCTTGATAAGCATGCATGCTTCAGCAATGCATATCACAGGTTCAAATCCTGTTGTTAAATTATAATTTTAAAAAGCAAAATAGGTTAGCTTTTGAATATTTAATTAATGAAAAAGCTTATTTCAACAATATTCAAAAATGCTTCCCGGTGAAATTATCGATTTTATAATAATAAATTACTCTAAAAAATCTTTATCATATAAGGTTATGGTGATCTATATGCTCCACATCTGGAGTGGAATTACTTGAGAAATATATTTTGAAAATGTTAGCGATATAAATAAATATATATATAAGTCTATTTGATGTTATAGCGGAAATTTCACAAAAAATGTCTAAAAAATGTACTACCTCATCGCTGTATTATAGATATAATCAACGACAGTATAAATGTGTCATTACTATTGGCTGATAGAATGAAATGCGGTAATAGTCCTCTATATAGATAGTTATATAAACCGACTCAATGTATAGCTAAAATATAAACTTATTTTTATAATTATCATAATAATATGTGTCTTAGTATTATTTCCTGGATTATATTGTTTAAAAGTAATACATACTGACGTAGAAAGGAAATATTTTTGAAATTGTCATAACTATAAATTATAAGGCAGGTTAAGCGTGACCCTTAAATATGTCAACGTGATTGTTGCAAAATACGAGTTTTTATACATGAAGCTAAAATTAAAAATGAAATTAAATACAGCCAGATCCCCCACAAAGTCCGCTGATGTAAATCTAACTGCAAGTGACGACTGACATGCGAACGGTAAATGCCGTCGAATTTATATTCGGCGCTGTTTTCTGATTTTTATTTTATTTTATACACGAAGTCGGTGACGCCTATATTTTTATTTCACATTAAAATAAGCTGTTGAGAAATTGTTCTATCGGTGGAAATTCCTGTTGGCTTCACGGCGTGCATCCTGCCTCAGAGTGCATAGATCAAATACCAATTTGTTTACACGTACGAGACATTTTCAGAGCAGATAAGTATTTAAATAAAAGCTAATCACCATTTTGAAGTGTGTAATATTGACCTCTAAAAATCACTGCAAAATTTTAAAACTTCAAACATGGTACGCACGATTGTGAGTAAAGACAACCCAATCCAAATAAATCTAAATAAAAAGTTGAGAATTGTTATTTCTGCAATACCGGTCTGCGGAATACTTCTCTATTTACTGTTCCGCGAATGTAAAAAGGTTTATGGACACTGCTGTAACCTAATTTTGGTTTAAGTCACATTGTAAAGTATAGTTTTATTTTATCCAATACCTTGTATCATTAGCACATTTTTACATTAACACATACGTTGTGGAGACTCATATGCTTTAATCAAAGTTAAACACATATGTTTATAAACATATGCGAAAGATTGCTAAAAATAAAACTATAGTTTACAGTTCTTTAATCGAACAAATCGAGTTGCGTTTTCCTGTAACGTTGTTGTTTATAATAAAAGGAAGAATGCCAACAATCATTTTGCGTTGTTACGTTTTTTTTATTAACGAATTAAAATTAGTTGGTAGTAAATAATACAATATTTTTATCGGGATTTTGAAAAACACCATAGCAGCCAAATCATCCTTGACTCTCTTTCCAGAACGATAAATAAAAAACGCCTGATCTAATTTACTGATATAGTCGGCACCTGACCTGAAGCTATGTGAGGGTAGTTGTAATTTTAAAATGTATCCACAAACGTGTTTTAATATTTAAATGGTGGTTGCAAATCGTTATAATGATATATTATATAATTAGTTTACATTGATCGCTCAGATATGAGACAGCTTTAGAGCTGTATCGCTCAAATGAAAATATCGGTGTACATATATATGAGTAGTGCTACCATAACAATCAATATTTCTATTGATAATTGAAACCAATACAACATAATATTAAAATTATGAGTGATAAAATAAACATAATAAGGGGGTTGTCAGAACTGATTCGCAACCGAAAATTTATTCAGAGAGCGATATTCTAATTAATAATAATAAATATATACATACACTACTGTTCCAATGACACTATGAAAGCGAGTTTTAAATATATACATATTGAATTAATCATTGAACATGCGTGGAAAATAAATCTGTTTTAAATAATTATTTCCATATGAGTTGATTTAATCACATTATATGTATGGGAAAAATGCCACGTTGAATATTATTTTTTTTTATTTTTTTTTTATTTTTTTT
>JAGVSQ010001308.1:0-30215 GCA_022683975.1 Rhyacophila evoluta | reverse complement strand
ATCGCGAGCTTTTTAAGATTGGTCAAGAAACGATTTTTCAAAAATGTGCGAAATAGCGAATTGTGCGAATGTCGAATGTGCGAAAGCTGAGGTCCGCCTGTATATAACTTTTAAATTGTATACATGAAATAAAAAATATATACATAAATAAGTGCAGCGATAGGCACTTCTGTGTAAATATTTGTTTCTGTGTCACGAGTAGGGGGAATAAATAGGTATGGGATATTGTTTATAAGAATAACATAACAATTACCTTGATATTAAAATCTTGCCCCGGAACAAAGTTCATTGGTGAATCTCTTTCTTCTTCGCCCCAGTCTCCATCTTTCATTGTATTTCGAACTACGGTACCTTCTTGAAATCTAGTAAAATTGAAGACAATTGATTATTATATGATAGCTATTAGAATGGTGAGAAATAAATTTCATGCAAATACTGATTCTGATTGTAGAGATGGAAATAATTTACCTGGGATTGAAATGTAAAGCAATATCCTTGATTTCTTTTTCCTTTTTGTGTTTAATCTTGATTCTTGGATGGCCTTGTAGATTTATTGAAAATCTTTCAATGACATCGTACAGACAACCAGATATTTCCAATTCAGTTCCAGCAGGAAAACTGTTATGAAGAGTTGTAACAAAATCAATATTTGTCGTATCTTTACCGAAGACGTCCATTTCCTGCAAAAGTATAGAATTGAAAGATGCACATTTTCGTAGAATAAGTAATTGTGAGATGGCTGTAATATGTAACAATTTTACCTGAATATATAAGTCATCTTGTTTTTCTACTTTCCATGATTGTGGATCCCAAACTAAAACATCTCCAGCAGCAGTGGTTCCCCACAAGGCTTCTGAGCTTGGACGTCCGGACACATCATGAACTTGGCAGATAACTAAAAATGACAGAAGTAAAATTGACTATAACTATTGACATTAAAAATGAAGTTTTCTTTACTAGCGAATTTATGCACTGTTTTACTAAGTTTTAAGTGTAATATATATCTTCGTTTCTAATTTGATAGGGAAAATAATCAGGATATCATATTATGTACTTGAACTATTGTATGTAGGGAAGGGCAAATAAAACTAAGACACTAGAGTCAACAGAAAAAATTAAAACCCAATCAGATTTTCAAAGATTCACAGTAGATTATGTGCTGATAATCAGTGCTCTGTAACCTTTCATCTTTCATGGAACACTTAACATTTTTTTCAAAATTTCATGGCACACAAGTAAAAAAAGTAAGAAATGCCATTATAGCAGCCTCATTTCTCATGTTATTATATTGAAGAGATGCGCCATGGCACACCCAGCATCATTATCGGCACAGTGGTTGCGGAGTACTGTTGATAATATAATTTTTTTAATACAATGAAATACTCTCTCTCTGATCTCTCATAAATAAATTGGCTCCAAAAAGTTTTATGTAATTCGATATCTCATATATGAAATTAATGTGGGATGCATTTATATTGGAAAAAATATTATTACACAAAACTATTACACAATATATTTGAAAAATTCCTAAATAAATTGTAATTCACTATATTAAATTTGCAGAGCACTTATTTTTAATTGCAAATAATGATGGGATTTTACAGTAGGTAAAATATAAAGTATAGGAGTGCATATGTGAGGTGTGATAAATTTTTACAAACCATCCACTAGAAGAGATAACCATTCTTCTTGATCTGTATCAGAAGCAAATTGAATTTTGAGAGGATTTTTAAAGCGTCTCGGAGCATATATAGCAATGCGAGGACATCCAGCCTCTGAACAACTGACGACACATGTTATTTCACTGAGAATCATATTATACTGAAACAAAAAAGAATAAGAGTTAAAAGTGTTATGCATAACGATTAAACTATGAAAAAATTGGAGAGTGTAATATAAATACAGTAAAGCCTCAATGTAACGGACCTCCATATTATAATGGGCAAAATATCCGCAAAGAAGTGAAAGTGCAAACATCGGAAAATTGTAGTAAGAATTTGAACAGAATAATATTGGAGAAGAAGTAGCCGAATAACATAGTAATAGAACCCCCTCAACCACATTAGTCTATGACATCGACGTTCTACTGTACTGACCATTAGAATTTTTTTCTAAGAAAAGAATAACAAAAATCTTATTGCATGAATAAGAAGCTGAAATAGCCAATAACTGTATCATCCACACTAATCTGTTATTATTTGATTTGGGTAATAATGACCACCTACCTTTGTCGTAGCTCCATCAGGATTAAGTATAGTTAAAGTTCCTCCACTTGATCCAGAGTGACATTCGAGGGCGAGAAGACAATCTTCTGCATCCTTTCCTGTTCCCCCAAAGCATCGAGCTTCTCCGCTGCGGACCCAACTCTTTGTATCAATAGCCTTTTCATATGATGATGTTTCAATATCAGATCCCTGCAATCTTCCCTTGAGATCGTCGAGAATTTGAAGACGCCAAGCTTGGGTCAGCTCAACTTGTGGCACACTATGACTATCAGCAAACCTGAAAAATCAACATCCATGCACTTTCCGGAAAGATAATGTTTACAAAATACTTTTTTAATTAGAGTCATTAATAAGTTAAAAGAACCACAAAAAATTTTAATTTAATGTAATGATATTTATAAATTGAATGATAGATATACCAATGAGGTAATTGAGTTGGATCCAGTGTGCATCCACCAGCCTCCACAAGTGTCCATACTGCATCACATTCGTCCCAATACAAAGCTGCATGATCACTTTCATCATCTCCAAACATCCCTGAATCTGTGTCATAAACACTACTGTCAGTCTCGGGATGAGCTTCCATTCCAACCTAGAAATAATTATTGATATTTTTAGTCTTCCAAAGTGACGTACACAGGTACTTATTTATTTTCTACAAATATTTCACAATACTTTATAAATATTCAAAAATGAACAATAAAGGAAATAGAATTGGAAAATACCACATTAGGGTGTATTAGCTGCATTTAATTCACTTACAACAGAGCCGACACTGCGTACTGGACTCCAAGCTCGTGGATTTTTGAGAGTTGTTTCAAAGCATTTTCCTGTCATGTCTATCATTCTGTCATTGGCTTCTGAGCCTTGTTGACTGTTTGATTTTATACTGCAAGCATCTTCCGAATCTGACCTATATGTTGCACAAATGTGATGATTAATTTTCTAGAAATGGAATACACTGAATTGATAGTGATAAAATCATATCATGAATATATAGTTTATTTTTGGTTAACAATAGTGTAGAATAAAAATATTTCTAGGATAATCGATGGATTTCCCTGTTTATCTGAGAATGATTCTCTATAATGTCCTATTTCAATGAATTTATCAACTAATAATTTACAGTTGACAGTTGTGGTAAAATCTTTTTTTAGTAGAGATATTTTATAATGTGCTTTAACTCAATATGTGCATAGATGATATTTGTCTCGCTCTATAACATAGAATTGAAATAATAGGAGAATTTTATACACTATTTCCACAAATCACTTTTATTAATTTTTTACCAACACTGACTTTGTTTATATGACATACATAGCTGATTAGATTGAAAATGGATAAAACCAGTCTTGATAAAAAATACATTTTTACATACAAAAGATATTAGTAGAAATAACACATAAAACAATATTATTATTTCAATGCATCAACCTTTTCGCCAAGTATCAATAGTAAGTAAAATTGATTACATAACAAATTTATTATTTAAAATATGGAAATAATGATGATGACAAAAATATCAGTATATGCTCTTTGGGTAAACCAACCTAGATAAAGTATTTCAAGAAAACTAATAGATCTATTCATATTGTAATGATTTATATGCAATTAGAATAATTCAAGAGAAAATCTAATATCTGTCTTTCTTTACGTTGGAGGAGTAGCAGAGGTGAGATGCGGAGGCCTAAGCGGAAGGGTTCGAGGGGCGGGTGCAGATCTCGACGATTCTTCCCATGAACTTGGTGGAATAGCGGCTTCATGAGCGCTTAATGGACGATTCTATAATAAATTACCAATCATGTGTAGTGTGTTCTACATAAATAACACTATTTTATCTACTAAAAAGACTAATAAATTAACAATAATAGTCAAATCGAAATTAATTATTGATAATATCATATTGAATTATTTTTTTGAAATGCTTTAGATTTAAATGGCCACTTATATTAGGGTAATTCACACTTACCAAAGAATTAAGACTTCGGTGCCGTCCCCTTGGAGATCCTTTGATTAAGCTGGCATTGCTGGAAGCTCGGCTGAGATGCAGAGGAGCTTGGATTAGCCTCCAATTTTTTCCAGTCAACTCTGATGGATTCACTCCATTTCGCCAATAAACACATCTATCTAGAGCGCCCACTCCGAAAACTTGATCATTGGCAGCTACTGATATGTGCGCCATATTTCCACCAATCTCCAGCCAACCTTTTCCCATTGCGAGAGTTTCACTAGTGCCAGATCCCGCGCCATTGATCCCTTTCCGGAACCAGACACGTCCATCAGTGCTAATGGACCAAACGGCGTCACAACCTACAGTAATTACACATAATTTTGTTTCATCAGGGGCCTTTACTTCCAACCATGAATCGCCGGTCGGACAGTCACGAGTAGCACCCTTGCGGACGAGAGCACGACCAGTCCACAGTAAAACCCACACTAGCCCCGTAGGCCCAACAGAAATTTGTTTTACTTCACAACCTGGAGGCACAGAAATGTTTGTCCAACGTAAACCCTCTGGTGCAGTTGTACAAGCTCCACTGCGAAACATGACCTACAAATGAAAGAAAGTGATTGGAATAATAAATAAAACTAACTTTTCTTGCACTATTCAAGTTCTTTCTCTACTACGACTTTTATATAAGATATAAATGCAAAATCCATTTTAAACATACAAATATTCCAGGATTCACAGCCCTACATTGAAAAATATTTGCACCAATAATTATTATTGCCAACACATATATTAAAAGAATGTATATATTTATATATTCGAATTTTGTCTGCACTTAATGTATAGCATACCAATTTTCAAAATGTGGAGACTTATTTTGACAAAAATGATTCAAAATGATTGTTAATATTTTCGACTGATGGTGCTTGATGGAAATTGATTTTAAATTCTGAATTATTTAAAACTGGTAAACTTCCATATGTGAAATGGAAGTGAACATATGGAAGTTTACCAGTTTTAAATAATTCAGAATTCAAAATGATTGTGTTGTCAGCAAATTCTTCAACTTATTAGGGATCTATTTCTTGCAATCCAAATATTTATGTGCCAGCAACCATCGGTACCGAAGTATACATTCTTACACCACTTGCTTAAAGAGATATATGATAAATTTCAGACATTAAATTCTTACCCGACCATGAGCAGTAATGGCCCAGACTGAGAGGCTGCCTGCTACTCCATTAGGTACCTGATGGCCTCCGATTGAAACGTCGATAAAAGGCTCCTGAGTAGGATCTTTGTGCAAAGGTGCAATAGCACACCAAGAATTGAGAGCACTATATCTTCGATATCTCACCCACTTTCTCCTTCTTACACAAGACTTCCATTGCTTCGTTGGGCCGTACTGTGCAGGAAAATCAACGGCATACGACCAACCGTCGTGATCCAATGGCTGGCCATCTAAAGATAGTTCTAACTGCCAATCTCCTTCCCATTGCCAAGCCATAGATGGTAGTCGTATCCGATCTATGGATCTGTCACGACTACCATCCTTGGTAGAGAAATGATATCTATCGGTTGGTAAAAGTCGACCGCTGAAACCTTCGAGTGGTAACCATCGCTCATTTTCATAAGCTTCTTCCTTCACTCGAATTGGTATTTCTAGCCCGTGAACATGAACATATATTTGCCTATCTCCACCCACTGCCCATAAAAAGTGAGGAATGGCTGACAATTGCTTGAATTCTAAGCCTAAATACATAAATTCTCTCCACAGTGATCCCGCTGTAGAGAGAACATACACTCTGCCTTCATTATTTATTGCAAATAACAATGAGCTGGGCATTTTGACATTAATATTTGAAATATTTTACACACAGATAAACATTTTTCAAAAATACGTACAATTTGACAGCTGTCAGTACTATTTTGTTCTGTTGGTATTGAATTTTAATGTTCTGCTATTCCGAGCGTATGAGTATTAAAAAAAACCCATTTGTCGTATCAAAATATTATATTTGGTAAAATGTTGTTCTATAAATTACATATTCAAATAAAAAAATATCGTGTGCAATATTTTTATAAAAATTTTCTTAAAATAAATACTAAATAAAACAAAATGAAAATTTAAATTACAAAAATATAGATGCTGGCAACAGTGATTGACAGTTGCAAAAATTATTTGATTTGAAATTTGTGATTGCGAGATTGACTTGGACGTAACTGAAAGTTTTGCGTGTAATATTATTTTCAAAAATTAAAAATGGACTGCAGTGAAATTGATAATAATATTTTGCTAATAGAGAAAGCATTCTCTGATTGTCTCGCAACAATTGAAAACATGGAAGTATTGTCTCAAGGTATAAAAACAAGCATAATCAGATTCATAACAAGGTCTTATACTTGTTTTGTACATTAAGTGCTCTGCCGCCTTTTAACGTGGATTTTTATATAAGTTCGCCTATTTTACTTCTCAGTATGTAGCACATTATAGTTATCCTCATTAAATATAGCAGTGTTAAAACTACTACCATGTCAGAGTTTTTTTTCATAATAAACATCTATTCTGAATATAATTGTAATTTAATATTTTCAGTTTCATTGGAGGTAGATGACGAAAGTACAAATATTTCAGAACAGATTAATAATTTGAAGCAAGAAAATACGGTTCTGAAGTCTAAATTAGATGAGAATTTTGCACGTAATGTATGTACATTTGGGATTAAATTGTATATTGTTGCAACAGTATTCTACAAAAATTCACTAATTGTTACTTTGACGTAATTAATTAATACATTATGGTATGTTTTAATTAAGTGCGCTTTTTAGGAATCCTCGAAGAAGTCACTGCAATGCTTGCAAAATGACGTTGCTGAAAATGAAAAAAAAATTATAGAAATGAAGAGTTCTATAGAAATGAAACCTAGTGATAATCTGAGAATGAATAAAGCAAGGTATTGATTTTCTTAATTTTACAATACTACTTTATAGTTTTTATGTAATATTGCTTGGATAAATATTTGTTCAAACTAAATTAACTCATTCACTGCTAATGACGTGGATTACCCATCATATAAATTTGAGTCATATACAAGACGCTAGATTAGTGTCATCTTCTTATCAGATTTCGTTTATATATATATTTTTTTTTCTATATTGCATAGTGTTTAAAATTATACTGCTGTCACACTTGACAATAGATTATCAATACTTTAAATGTAGGCAAATTTTTCAGCATAAACATCATAAATCTTTAGCGATGAAGTTGTTACGCCGATTGAATTAATTATATGTATTTATTTTAAGGGAAACTTTGAATGTTGGTAAAAAATTTACTGGAATCCGATGGGACTTTGCAGCACCTAACAATTTCGCCAAGGGATGTATCCTTTTAAAACTAAATGTATATATTTTTTAAAATTCTTATTGCAGATTTACTCGTAGAATTTTATTTTACAGTGATTGTAATACTTTTTGGTTTTTTGTGAGAACTGATTAACGAGAATCCTAATGAATCCAGTGCTCTTATGGGTATGTACCAAAACTTTTATGCTTAGTTTCAACTCGCCAAATTTTTCCCTTAAAAATTATTCTTACAAAAATTGGATGTGTTGTGCCATTGGTTCATTTCATACAGCTGTCTGACTAAATTAACATTATGCACTTTCAAATAGGTACAGTTTTTTAAGTTGGCATGTTTTATAGTAATAAAGCAATAATATCTTTTTTTTACCATGTCCAGTCTGTAGGCATAGCTGATGAATTTTAACAGTATAAAAATCAATACTCCAAAAATGGAGTCTATAGATCTCTACAATGTAAGACTTATTTTGACAGCCCTTTCCATGAAAATTGATCACCCCATCTTTCGAACCATCGAGCCACCTGTACCTCAGGATTTAAAAATTTTGCAGCTGTGGAATTTTAACCTGCAACCTTTAGCTCTGAAACGTTCATGCTTACCTATCGGCCATAGAGACATGTATGCTATTACTGTGAGTTTATTTTAATTTGCACTTGTGTGCTTAACGTATCTGACAGTTCCTAGTTTTCTGTTATTGATCTGGCCCTCTCTCATCATATTTTGATCATATAATTAGGACTACTCCATTTCTATTTTACCTTCCATCTGTTGTCAATGATTTTTATATTTGAATATTTGATTACTTAATATGTATTATAGAATGTTTTACTTTATCAATATAATATGATCCTTAACATAAATAAATTAGACATTGCAAATAGACAGAAGTATATTTTGGAGCCATTTGAATTTGACAAGAACATAATGTCAGAAGAAGTCATTCAACAAAAACTTTGGCATCTCATCGAAGCTAAAAGCACACAAGCCGACTGGAGTGATTTAATGAAATTGTGTACTGCTCGAGGAGGTGTTACAAATAAAGAAAATATTCCTAGAAACTGAAGCCACTACCAGATAATGATTTGTCCAATACCAACATCTGCAGAGATGACACTCAATAAACCCAACATAAATCATTTGGATTTCATCGATATTGTATCTAATCTATCCATGTTGAGTTCATATGCATGAATCAACAAATTGTTTATTGGAATTTTAATAATTTGCCACATACATATCTACTCACTCATCTAACTTATTGTTTTTATTTCACTCTTTAATAAGTAATGTGTGATGTCTCAATAAATTAAGTAAATATAAGATTTTTTATAAAAATGTAGTGTTAATATTGTATTACCACTGTATATAAAATATAAATTTAATAATTGGACATAACAGGTTTTTTATTTAGTTTGTATTTTATAGGCAATCATAGTCATTCTCATGACAGCTTTGATAAATACTGAGAATCGATACATTTATTTGTGGTGTGATTCTTCCTGAATTTTATTTAATTAATCCATGGCTGCGTGTATTCCTTTAAAAATTTGCCACCCGTTATGTTATATCGTTGTAGCTATATAACTAATCCATTTTTAAAATTTGTATTTGAATGCAGAATACAGCCAGCAGGTTGAACAAATGACAAATAATTGATTTTCATAAGACTTAACCTGACTTCATGCTGACAAGGTGAAATGCTGTGCTCTAGGGAAAATAAAGAATTATAGTATTTCATCGACAGTATCACTTATAAAGGAATCTCATTATAATAAATGTGTGTGTTACAGGTCAGGGGATATTTTGAAATAAACACAGGTTTGTTAAGTTTTTATAGTTTTATTGACAGTTCAAGAATAGTAAAATAGAACTATCCTTGATATCATCTAAAAAATAATTTACAAATGCTTGCAATAATTTGCATACAACCAAAAATTCACATTGGGGTAGAAATTTTCTGTAAAATTTAGAAAATTGCATAAATTTAATTTGACAGGCTAACTAAACAAACATTTTAAAAATATAATCTCCGCCAACAGGAAGCTGCTTGAGTAAGTAAGGCAAAGTGGAAATAATAAATACTCAATTGTAATACTTTCCTATTTTACATACTAAGTTAACTCTTCACCTTCATTGAAGTCTATAAAACAGGTATGTATAGTGTTATTTGAAACTAAAGAACCAGCAGCTGAAAAACTTATCTTATCAATATCCAAGATAAGAAACAGTTGCTGAAATTCAACCTACTTTTTTTTAAAAAAGCAGCAAACTTTGTCAACATTTTAAATCCTCGTCTTTAAATTAAAATGGCAAAATTTCCTATATAAACCACAAGCACAAGAATAAATAAATATGAAAGATACTTTTTTCCAATTTGTAAGATGATTCACAACATAAATTTTATTTTTCACAGCAGGCAACCGTTTGCATTGACTGTAGAAAAAATAGTAATTTTCTAAACTCACAAAACAATACAATTAATAAATAAACTGAAATAGATTTGTGCGAATTCAACTGATGAAAAACCAAGCAGGCGTATTAGAACAAATATTTTAAAGTCTTATAAAAATATTGAAAGAACGGATACTACACAAGACAAACAGTAAAATTATTAGACTGTGAAATAAATATTATTAGATTTATGTTTAATTTCTCTGTAACAGGAACAAATGTAACGATCTCTAACAACTCCCGCGGTTCACCTAATATTTAATAATAATGTGTCGCTATTCGCTGCCAGTCGGCAAATCGATTCTCTTATATTATATTTACAATATTCGTTATAATTATTCACAAAAGTCTTCTATAAATTTGTTATTGCTGCAGATTTCACTATTAAGCCAGCTCCAGACACTGCACTGATTCGTATGAATATCTGGGAGATGGACATAATTGAAGAACTATTTGCATATATCACACAACGCCTATCTATTGGTTTCGAGTTGATTGTGTTTAAACCAAAGGTATTCGTACAATCAGTGCACGTGTTTTGAAGCGGTTTAATATTCTAATCATACACAAAACTGGACACTTACATTAATGCAATTTTCGAGGAATAAATTCCATAACTCAGCTTCATTTTCAGCCTAGAGCGGCATCACAGATTGAATGATGATATTTCAGTTCAAGATTAAAAAAAAGTTGCACTCCGATTATATTGATTATTTTCGATTTCAAAAATAAAAGTGCATAGAAGGAATCACAGCCAACTAACTAGTTATTATAATGCATTAAATAGCAAATATTATAATGCATCAAATAGCAAACCAGTAAAGGGTAAATGGTAGAACTTCCATTTTAAATAGACAATTCGTCAATATTCAATCCACCTTGTGTCATGTCGCTTATTTTCATGTGTAGAAATAAAATATTTGCGACAACTGAAGGCATTGATGAGGGACAGTCATAAAAGAGCATATTAAGATTCAACTCGAAAATTGAAGGGTCAAATTAATCGCACAGGAGATTATCAGTATTGATTATCCTCCTGATAGACGATCAGTTTGTCAAGATGCCAATCAAAAAATAAAAGCAAGCAAAACCTTCAAATCCAATATATACTTGAACAAAGTAATTGATAAAGAAATGAGAAGATTCAAAAATGCAAGAAAGCTTACGTCATAATTGTTAAAATGCGTCAATCGTTTCACAATGGAAATGTCCAGTTTGGCGTCTAGCCTCAAGCTAATAGGTGCCTAAAGTAGTCCTCCTTTGCGGCCAAACAGCAAAGAACTGAGTGTGCCGAGAGTAGAGAAGGATGAGGTAGCTCGTTCACCTCCAGCTGGTGGGACAGATCCTAGGTCAGGGCGAGGGATATTTACAGTCCCCAAGTCGCGACGGGGTCTCTGACGGCGACCGGTCCGTTCCGTTTGCGCTTCCAAGGCTCCAGATCCAGGATGTGCCGGCACGCCAAGAGGTTCCGCAGCCAGACGGGCAGCAGCCGCTCTTTCTGCGTTGCCCTGTTGGAAGGCTTGCTTGAGACACGTAAGTTGGGCCATGGGACTTTGCTGTCCGCGGCGTGAATACAAGACACCGGTAGCCTGCAGAGCAAGGGGAGATGTTCCTGAACCCATGATGCCTCCAAGGCCAATCTGTTCCACCCTTTCCAAGATCCTGACTTCACCGGGAGCATATCGTGCGCGTCCGGAGAGACGGGATGGAGTACGCGGAGGTAATGGGGAGAATGTTCGGCGTAAAATATCAGCACCGCCAGATATCAAAGCATGTAGGGGCGGGAGCGGATGAAGTGGTGGAACAGGGGATTCCCAGGTCTCCATACCTGGTGGTGGAGAAGATGGAGGTGTAGAGACTGGTGAACCAAGTTGTGGACTGTTACATGGTGTGGCGGTAGGTGACCATCGCACAGCAGGTGTTCCGGCGCAAGAGGGAGTGACAGCTTTGATGCCTCTTTCATTAAGAATGTGTGCAAGACCAGCATTGGTGGAGTAGGTACAGGTAGAGTTCCGCCGGGAGACAGAGGCACGAGGGGTACGGCAGGGAGAGTGGGGGACACTGGGCGGACGGGTGGATGCGCGGCTCTCTCGAGCACTACCCCACATACTGCCACCAGCACTCCCCATCAAACTACATGCTGCACTACCTGCTACGCTTCCGGCCATGCTTCCTGCCATACTACCATCATCAGGATGCATCACCATGCTAGAAAGGAAAAACAAGTATGAATTACAACGTGAGAGCTACAATTACACAATATATAGACATCACTATATGCAATAATTATAATAATACGATATATCTAAAAAAAAGTTGCCTGCAACTGCTGTCATAATTTATTAAATTGATATACACAACTTTTAAAAATTATAATCAAATATGGTTTGCAATGTATAAATGAATGACTACATTAGTTTTTTTTATATGCCATGTTAGCTCCTAAAGTGGAGCACAGTGTGAAGATATCCACTTTGAAAGTGGAGTATATGCACCTCCGCACTGTGAAGACATTTTGACAGATTATTTTTCACGAGAATCGTTCGTCAAACAATTGCCCAACCCAATGGGCATTCGGCCCTGCATTTTTAGGTTTTGAAAATCAGACAAGTGGAGAATCGAACCCTTATTCCCCTGATTGCTAGGAGTGCACGCAACCAACTACATTAACCAGGGAGACATTATTTTTAAGGGGAGTTTATTTACCTGTTAGTAAAGGTGTAAACGTGATTAGAGTTGTCGAATCTTTTCCCAGGAAACTCATCATCTTCTTCCACATCGTTGAGACTGTACATTTGTAGGCCTGTTTCCATCGGTCCTCGCCCACCCCTGATCTGAACACCAGGTCTCTCTTCCAATAAACCTGATTGGAAAAAAATATATATGGATTAGAAAGAGAGCCGTTTGTTAGAATGTAGTGGAGAAAAATGCTTTTTTTTTTTTTTTGCTAGTTCACTAGCTTGAATTTCTGAAATATACACCGCTGTTCACAACATATGAAATCAATTTCTATTTTAACTACGTACAATATATGTGAATGCTTAAAATTGAAAGCAAACAGTGGTTTTTTACTTTAAGGTAAGGCATTAGGCATTTTTTGCAAGGCTATTTATTATGTTTAATAAATACGAGATTAAATTTATTTTCTAAGGTGGGTGGCAAATAGTCACTCAACATTAAATCTTGACTGTCAGAATGCGTTCATAACTGTTTTCAGGATATAACAGAGATTAATTTATAAAATCAAAACATAGGTAGGGTGTTATATAGCTCACCAGACATGGTGGGAGTAGCCAGTTGAGCCCAGTGATGTAATGTGTGTGAGCCTTCCATAGGTTTGACAATTTGCAACCGATCCGGTAATCTCCAAGAGTTTCCTGAACCCCCTTCTCGACCATTGCTGCTTACGACGCCTGTTGACATGATGCTGTCAGGAGTTCGCAGGCCGAATGGTATACCGCTTACCGGAGAACAGCGACCACCTTAAAAATATATATAGATTATAATTATACACAAATATATATCGAGAATGATAGCTGTAGACCATAGAGCTATGGAATGCTAGTATAACAGTGAAAAATGCAAGAAGATTGACTAGAGACAGATTCTTCAAGGCAGCATGTGGTGTACATATGCTCCACTTAGGAATGGACATGGAGGAAGTATGGATCAATGTATTTACACATACCATCATAATCGTAATGGCTGAATCGCGACCCAGTGGACATGGCAGCACGGCGAGCATTCACTTCTGCAGGAGTCAGTCGGCGCAGAGCCGCTTCCAAATCAGCAGCTCCTGGAACACCAGGTATTCCCACATTCGGTCCACCTCTACAAAGAGAAACAAAATATTAAGAATAATTTCAATATTATATATAATCACAGTGATCTATCGATAAATTAATAAATTGGTTTTAAAATTATGAATATAAAGTTATGATCTATCCAGCAAATGAAATAATCTTGTTGGGTAATGTCTAGATAATATTTTTTAACACATGTGGCACAATTTTTTTTGGTGATATTGATGATTTTATGAAAAACAAAATTTGAAGAAAAATTTGTAAAATTCTGTTACTGTGGGTTATGGTAAAGTATTAAATTTGAGTCAGTAATTAAAAAGGTTCGTCAAATAAGGACCACTTACGGATAGAAATCTTCTGGATCTCCAAAGCTACTGACGACAGATGCATTGTCCATGGCAGAGTCAGAGCTACAAATACTCATGCGAGGACCAGTCACGGAAGCTGTGCCAAGAGCGGGCCTATGAGACAGCCACGCTCCAGTGGAGGAAGACGACATGTTAAGGTTACCCATTCCAGGTCTGGATGCAGCTGGTTTATCTAAAGCGGTCGCTGATGCTTTCGTTGAGCACCGTACAGTTTCAAACACTTTCTTGTATGATGGTCTGCAAGAAAGAATAAAGGTAGAGTGTGCATTTTAGGAAAACAATATAAGTCATATAGTCTATTATGGTAATATAATTAAGATAATTATAAATTTCTAAAAGTTCTGTTACATAAAGGAAACTAAAACAAATCATATCGCAAAACATACAAGATCCTATTAAACGATATATGTGAGAATAGAGACAATCTTTGATAAGAAGCATCTTTTGTCTTATGCGAAGAAAGTTTTTTAGTGAAATCAAAGATTCACATTTATTGTAAAAAATACACAGGAACTTCTTGATTGTCAAAAAAAATTGGATAAAATCTGAAAAGTAGTAACTGAATAACCATGTTAGTAAAAGTTGAATTATCCACAAATCTCTTTACAGTAATAATGCTGATGGTATTTTGAACAATTAATATTCGCACAGTAGAACTAGTTTTAATCACCTATATTTAAGCTGTACAACACAGGATGTTATCCTTTTTTAGCTCATTTAATTTTGATTAAAATTGACCGAAATAAACAGGATAAATGATTATCATCAAAATTTAACATACTTAAATTACTGAGAAGCACATAATATTCGATGTGAATGTATGAGGAAAAACTGTCATATATGACAAGTTATTTTTTTTTTTTCAGAATTGATAACAACCCAGAAGTTGCAACTTACATTCTATCACCGATGCCAGAATCCAAGCTCAGATCAGAATAAAGAGATGACTCCAGTTCAGATTGTAAGGAGTCATGTTGCGGAAGACCAGCAGCGAGGGCCACATGAGGCATAACACTGTGTGTGGCTACACTGTGATGCTGCGGTACCCCACTTCTTACTACAGGCTGTCCCTTCTTCCTCTGCAGACGCAACTGTTCTTGGGTCTCTCGAAGCAGGCTGAGCACTTCTTCATAATGGCCCTTAAACTCAGCTAGCTCTGCAGCTAGGCTATTTTGGTTCTCTCGTGTTATTTCAAGCAGTGCTATCGCCTGCTCATGCTCCAATGTCACCTATTTTATTAAAAAATTGGTTGAGTTAAAGTTCCAATAGAAAGAGGCTTAAGTACTTTGTTTAATATTTTAAATTCAATTCTGAAGTTTTTTTCACGTCAAGTCTTGTAGCTTACTCAAATAATAAAAGCAGATATTATATATTATTATTACATTTTCACTTATCAGATGGCAGTTTGAGAATGTTTACTTAAAGAACTTAATAAACATATTCCATTTAACTGCTGCAATCCTGCATTACGACATAGAGGATGCTTTTTCAAGTGTGTTTCATACATCATTAAGAGATAATACAATAGAGAAGCAAATAGCTAATGCTAACAAGCATGAGGCTAACCATAAAATCTTTGGTGAAAGTATGCAAATACAATCAAAAGTATACATATCAGACCTCTCCTATATTATGTCAGCAGTATCAATATTGGTTCTAAATTTACAAATATGAATAACTGCTAGTTAACTTAGCTTAAGTCTTAACTTAAAGTGTAATTTTCATTTTGAAAATAGTTATTATGTAAAGATATCTGAGATGTTTTTTTGCAAAACTGTTTTTATTTACCTGCAGTAATTTTTGTTCTGCAACCTGTAACCTAGATGTGGTTGTGTCAAGGAGCTCTTTCTGCAGTTGGTATTCTTCTTTGGTTCGTGTGAGTTCATCTCCCATTCCATCAACTTCCAAACTTGCGTTTGCTGTAAGAACAGAAATAATGACAATGAATAATCCATCACCATAATGAATATAATTATAAAGTATTTTTTATAAATCAAATGAAAATCAACCATTTTCAAGTAAACACTATATATATTTAAAATAAAATGGCATAAAAGAAGGCACTGGTCAACTCATGGGTAATACAGAAAGAGGTGTATTAAATTATACATAACCATTTATTTCTTTTTTTCCTACTCAATTAGTTAAAAAAAAACTATTTTATTGCAAAATAATGAAATATTATATTATTTACTACAAAAATTCATAATGAACCATATAAATAATAAAATGACAATTCAGCTTTTAGTATACATTTATTATTTGTCACTTTAAGCCTAATGTTATCTATGCTTTGAGGGAAGGGAAAGCAATTGCTAGTATCTTATTAAATTTATGTATTTAAATATTTCAACTTCAGTGATAAATTACATTTGCTAATATGGTTTATTTTCTTCAATTTATCGCTTAAATCAACAATGAGTCCCTTCAATGAATGGGTGAGCATATGTATGATTCAGAACCAGATGTTACAAATGAAAACACTGCAAGTTGCATACATATATATATTTTTTTAATTCTAAAAATTCAGAGCTGAGTTGTTGGCTGATAACCAATTCTCATGAAAAACAATATACCAAGATAAATCGTAACATACATAATGGAGATCATTATGCTTGGTATTCAGAGCAGATATAGTTTGAAAAAGATACAATTTTCCTTTATGGCATGCAACAGATTTCAATTATACAACATAGATGCAAAATTACATAAAAACAATTATGCTATACACATTAATAATAAAATTGGCCTGTCTTTAGTTACAGGAAGAAAGGTGCTTGAGAATTGGTAATTAAAAAATATTGGTGTCAAAAGCTCTCTGTGTAGAACTGACCTTACTGAAAACAATTGATGCATTTGTAGGCATCAACTAATGGCAAGAAGTTGTCCTATTTTTCTTATACATTTAGAAAATTTGATAATTATTAAGTGAATCATTATTATACAGACTTGAGAATTCTTATCGATAGTTATGGCTAAGGAATTAATATTTTGTATTTAATATTATTATTTCCTTCCACTATCATATACGTGAATTATCAGAAATAAGCATCATTTAGTTAATATTAGTTTAATAACAGTTTATAATTGTTAAAAGACTGGAGATTGAATCGCTTACCAACACAGTGGCATAGATAGAAAAAAATTAAAAACACAATATCTCATTGTTACAGCTTCTGTAGATTCATTCTTCCCTTTGAGTAACATTTGTTGATTGAAGATTTTTGGTGATGTCAAAGCAAGTATGGTCTGACAGGGTGCGGTTTTATGATGAAAACACACTGCAAGGCCACCTTGCTCCGCCATCCCAATTACACCCAAGTGCCTCCATTAACAGAACATTCGATGACACATCTCCAAAACATTGAAAAATATTTACATTTAACAGTAAGCTTTACTTACCTCACTCGACACAGATAGGTGATAATGACTGATACTATACATTCACTAATGATATGATTCCTTCATAGAATACCAAATCTAATGAGAATATGATGATTTCATGAAGCCTAAAATAAACTAAGTGATTGACTAAAAATTTTATATTTTAGCGAGAACTTTTAAAAAGTATTTAACAAAGAACATTTAATTTACTATAAATTTATTTAAATACTGGCTTTCATCATTAAATTATGAGTCACAGTATAAAGAATTTTTAATTGATTTCGAATGTGATTGTTCATGTCAAAGTTGAACACCAAAATTTTACTTACAATATATAAGTATGTGAATTTTAATGTTAAGCAAGTTCATAAAATATTTTGACCTGATGAATTATTTTATGGGGGGTGATACATGATTACAGAGAAATGAGTTGTGTGAAATAATCTTCTATTTTAATATTGATGATAAATATGCAGAAATATTGATAGATGTCACTACTCAATGGAGAAAAATGTGAATTAAGCACTATTCTGTTGGTAAGATATAATATATAAGAGAAGATAAAACTCCAAGATTAATATAAATTTGATAAAAACATTATTAGATATGAAATGACACATCATCTAATAATAATATACTCTTATCAGTTGATATTTTTTTTACAGATGAATGAAGTACACAAAGATGTTTCAAGCAAAATAAATTTCTATTAAAACCATGACATAATATAAAAAACAGTGAAAATGTCACTAATCGAGAACAACTACAATACAAAACCGATTATCAAAACTAAACAAGGATAATGGATAAATTTAAGTGTTAAATTTACCGAGCTGTGCTGTGACATCCCGCACAAGCTTGGCCTCTCGTTCCTCCACTGCATCTGTTTCGAGTACAAGCTGCGTGGTCTCAGCGCGGAGGGAGCGGTTCTCATCTTCCAACCCCCCAATTCGGCGGCGCAGCACCTCCAAGGACATGGCGCCCCGTACGCTCGATACTCCGCTCGCATTCTCGCTGCTGCTTGAGTCATCCACTTCGTTGGTTAGCACCTGTAATATTCAACACAGTTATTTATTTATCATTCAAAGGATCCACATTGAACATGTGAAAATATAGTAATAAAATTGGCTACTTTGATGTACTTTTGTTTATGTATCATATTTGGTCAGTTTTTAATGATATATCAACTTATCTTGATATATAAAAAACTGTCTCAGAGATTATAGGGTATATTTTGGAGTAACATAATAAATGATACTTATAAAAATCACCATAGTCATACAAATATTACAAAAGAGAAAGCTACAAAGTAGACTTCTACTATGCCATTCACATATTAGCAAACTATTCAAAGTATTATTTGATTCCATGATTATATTAATAGCCTTTAAACTATATATCAGTGCTCCGCAAGCGCTGTGCCATAGCACAGTAGTGTCCCGCGGCGCATTTCTCCAACATTAGAAAAACATAAGAAATGCGGCATTTCTTTCTTTTCCCCTTGTAGTGTGCCGTGAAGTTTTGGAAAAAAAAGTCAAGTATGCCGTGAATGGGCCGGTCACGGAGCACTGCTATTTATAAGTGTGTATTCATAAAGATCGTATAATAAGGTTCCTTGGATAAAATATATTTTTTAAGTTTATTAATTTTCAAAAATGATTATAAATACATATTCAATGTTTGCAATAGGCTTAATTAAGTGTTGAAGAAAGTTTACCAGCAAAGTGTGCCAGGAAACCGAAAGGGAGAATACTACAAAATGTATAGCTTGATCAAATAAAGTATCAGAGAATCGGGTGGCCTCAAGAAATAGTGCATGTAATTACCTGAATAAGTTCAGCTTTCTTAATGACATCATGTGCAAGCTGTGTAATTTCGTCTTTGGCACTTCGCAGCTCAGCCTCCAGAGATTGGACGTTCGCCTCAAGTTTATTGTTGTGAGTGAGCAGTTCCTTCCCGATGCGAGCAGTCAGCTCTAGGTCTTTCTCTTTCTATAACACATAAATGTATACATATCAAAAACTAACTCAAGCACGTCAATAATGGCACTCAATAATTTAATCAAAGAAGAGCAATGATTTTTAAATTTAGACATATTTGCTGATTGATACCACAGTAGAAAATGCACTACCTTAAGAAACTTCCATAATATATTACAAGTCTGTACTACATTTCTAGAAATTTCAACAATGTTTAGCTATTGAAAAACTTAAAAAAAAAAAATTTACAGTTCTTTTACTAACCAGTCAGATAAAAATGATTAGATTTTAGTATAACTCAATCAAATAAAACACAATTTCCACTACAAAATGGATATGATGATCCACTAGTGTGAAGTTATCTCAATAGATTTTTGTAGACCAAATAGTTGTTGGCCACATAATCAATAAATACACTGTGCCCATGCTCTGAATACAAACATAAAGATATATTATATATTAATTTTAATTCAGCTGCAAGATTTGAAATTATCCATTTATATACATACACACCAGCCACTGAGCTATTCTCAAGATGTTTGTGTAGACAAGATTAAGATATTATATGACATATTTATAAAAAAAAAAAATATATGCAAATATTGAATAAATGAAAGTAGATAAAAAAAAGCAGTTTATTTTATCCAAAGCTGATGAAAAATAATGGTACATAGCATTTACGGATGTGGTATTTGTGGTTTCTTTCTATCTACACAGTGGTAGCTAGAAAGAAAAGGATAGAAGGATTGTTGTTTTACTTCTTCCCCTTTGCTTTTCAAAGCTTTTCAAAAATGATAAAAAAAACGAATCCAACATACCTAAAGGTCTTACGCAATATATAAATATACACCATATATTTATTTTGAAAATCTAGTTATAGATATTTGTTGGCATGGAGAGGCCGAATATTTATCAAAATAATTATCATATCATTAGCATACAGTATGTGCAATATTTACATAATTTATTGAGCCATAGGTTATGAACATAGTCTTACCTCCTCTAGAAGCCTTGTGACTGCTTCTATGTCATTGTAGGTTTTGGTCATTTGGCTCACCCTGTTGCTGCATAGAACTATAAAGAAAAAAAAATCGCAAGGTTAAAAATAGTACTGAAAAAAAATGCAACATTTTCGATAGGATCACAATCGGTCGGGTCGGCGCCAACCCAGGTTAATTACCTTCGGGGCCCAATTCATCAAGATAATCTTCGTAGTTTCTGCCTATGTGCGTGACGGCCTGAACGCTGGTCTTCACGGCCAAATTGTCGTGCTTGGCGTCCAACTGTTCATTCGACACTTTCCGTTTCCGTTTTTTCGAAAATAGAGCAACAGTCCGCGGCCACATTGAAAACGACGACTCTCAAAATTCGCGTACGTATTTAATAATTACTCAAGATAATTTATACAGTAGACAGACTATCGGATTCCTAAAAAGAAAATCGGTTCCAGCTGATGTTTCACGACTTCGTCGAAATTTTCATCGAAAATTGCACAACGTTTCGTCGCGTTTTTTCGAAGGGGTGAGATTTTTCTCATCTTTCCGTTCGCCATAATTGAAAAACGGCTGATCGGGCCGCATGGAAAACGTTTCGGAGATGAGAGGTGATGTCGGCGGCGGGCGCGGATGCGGTGTGTTGCAGACTGCAAGGTAGCGGATCGATCGCGGTCCGGCGGGAAGGCGGGGGCGGACGTCTGACGTAGGCGGGTGGAACGGGGCGCTTGCGGGAGAGTATCGATCGTCGCGACGGCAGAGGAGCGGCGACGGCGACCGCTCGGCGCACCCTCGGATGCATCAGTGCGCTGCGCCAGCCAGAGTGCATCGGTCTCGCCGACGCGAACGCACACTGCCGCGTTTCGCCCCGGCTGCATCCCCCGACAGGGCCGTGGAACCGATTTATGCCACTCCAAATTTATTGAACTTACATTTGATCGTTGTTAAACATGTTTTTTAAATCGTAATTTTATGTTTAGTATTTTTACAATACTTTACGGTTATATGACCGCTCGATATATAACTAAATTTACTAACCGATTTGACTTCGACAAATATACGTTGTACGAAAAAAGGGCTGCGAAAATTGCGAAAGCTTTTTCCAGCGATAGATAGACCGCCCCGACTGATGACTGATGATGATTGTAAAATTTAGTCACATGTACATACTCGTATAATATATTACAACCTCATTCACAACTCATTTCAATGATTCCATGTCAGGTGTCGATTTGACTTTGTGTAGGCTCATTAGAAGGAACTTGAATTTCTTAATATTTTTAAAACGCAGTGTGAGCAGAATCACAATATCGAACATCTTCCAATATTTAACCGATGTAATATACACGATGACACTATTCTGCTGATCTTAAACGTGAATTCGTTGTTGAAATCGGTGCTTAATCTTCACGATTCTTCAAAACAAAAATCCACCAAATACCAATACGTTTCGCAAAAATGTCTACGACGCAGTCGTTCAATTAGGGCCACTTTGGTATGATTGAAAACAACAAAAATGAAAGTTTTTAAGCGTGTTCCAAATTATTTGTGTCGCCCTTAAGCGCACAAAGCGTTCATGTAAAAGTTACCTAGCTACCTACAGCGATACGACACAGCCGACAAATATTTCTGTATTTATGAATTGCTTATCATTTCTACTAAGTAATATATCAATGGTATTCCGATTTATTATTGATTTAATGATACTTTTGCGGCCGTATTTAGATTCAGCCGCCTGCGTGCATTGCATGTGGGGACAGGGCGTCCCTGCATCCCGGCCGTCGCCTCAGCCCCTTTCACACTTGCGACACTCGAAACCGCACAATTAAGCGAGGACTTCGTATTTGCACTTCCTCTCCGGAAATACTAAACGCAAGTACGTATAAGTGTGTATGTGAAAAACTACGTATTGTTTCGAAGAAAGAGAAAAATATTACGTATGTGTGTGATCTACAAGAAAAACTGTTATTGTAGCATTACACTCGTGGAGAAATCGACGAGTTAATGTAAAACGAATCAATTGATTCTCTTGTAATATTATAACAATACCATAAAAATTGCTGGGTTCACTGGAACGTTATACATATTACGTCTGCTTTAGTCTGCGAATCGATTACGAATTGATTGCTTCACCCAAAGCCAACGTTTACTATATATCGTTAAATGAATCCTTCATTATCTATCTAACTAAATCCGTAAATGATGAAATTCACACCATAACAGTTTTGTATAATAATAACTTTTAACAAAATAATAAAACTGTTTCTTAGCAAATTTATTTAATTTCATTTAATTGTGATAAAAAAAGCTGAATATTTAAATGATAATAGAACGAATCCTTCGATTTTTGAATATTTTCAGAAATGACTCATTTGGATATTCTAATTGTTCATCGGCGACTGACTAATGAATATAAAAATATACTAGAAATTCAATACATCTGAGTTAACTACCGATCAATGTTAAACTAATACAAAATGGATAGTAGTAATAATCCTTGAAGTTCTAAATCAGTAATTAGATCGACTCAATAATAATAGTCAATTAACGATAATACTAAAGATATACTAAAATTGAACTATACTATGAACCGAACTATATACGGTACGTAAAAGTAGATTATTAATGAATATCTTTTATTAATAATCGTGAAGATTGCTATATAAAGCAAAAATACATTTCGTAAATCTGAATCAACTGTAATAGTTTGTATGACATATCATTGTGACATTAATCGAGGCTGTGATTTCATTTTTGATCCTTAATATTAAATTTAAACTATATTATACATATATAGACCCAGTCATTGACTATTGTATTAATCTGGGTTCACTAAAATAACGACCTTCAAACGAATCCTTGAATTTCTAAATACATTGAGCTATAATTATTTTATAGATCTACTGTGTAATTGTCGGTAAAATTAACTTTGCGTCTACCAATAAATATATCAACTACCATCAGCACCGTGCGAAGTGGAGGGTTATAAAATATATATTTTCTGACCCTCCACTGAATAATATGTACACTAATAATGTATGAACGCCATTTCTAGTAAAAGCAAAACGATATTTTATAGTCAACGAGAAGATTTTGTAATATATCTTTATCATCAACACACTATTGATACCGGACACCAGTTAAAATAATGCATTGAAAATAATTTGAGGATATTTAAAAATATTTATGTAACACTTGACTGGGAGTATAATTATAGTATTAATTACTGCTCGTTGAACGCAAGTCATAACTCAAACCCATTAAAAAGTTTGAAGCTTGGATAGCATCTCCATTATAAAATGGTTGAATGAATTATAAATAATTTTAAAAAATAATGACAATTTCATAGCGGAAGATATATGAAGACTCGATCAACTATGTGCGTATTGAAATCTCATATATGTAGTATACACAGTTATTTTGGAGTTGTTACATCAATGATCGATGTGATTTTTTTTGATCTCTTCTTGATAACTTCATCCAGCTGATTGAGGATTCTGCGCACGCAACTGACTGTAATCTAACGTAACTAATAATAATTCGCTTACACAATGGATACAATTTACAATATGGCATACGTACTTTAATGTGCGGAATTCGGTTACCGATTCGGGAAGCTGCACCTCTATACTGGGAGTCCGCAAACCATTCCGAGTTAAACGAAGCAATGTGGTTTTAAAATCGCGAACTTTAAATGCCGATACTTGACATTAGGTTATTTAAAAACTCGACTCGATTTTTCGATTACTGTATTGGGGCAGGTCACGGGGAATAAGCGTTTGAAATCTAATTCGAATATGCGGGTAAAATTGATAGTATAAATCGATTTGAGCCGGGAGACAAAATTATGATAAAAAAATATTTTTAAAAAGTTGATTTTACTTATTTCATATTTTATTCTGTCGCCCACAAAAGTCATGAAGTAAAAATATCCGTATATTCGTTTTTTTAAGAAAAAACATAATGGAACGTAGTAATGTCTTAGTAATTAAATAATCCAACAGTTATAATTCAACACACACAAGAATGGGTTGACGATAACTATTTTAAGAATTATAAAAGCATAGTTTTGATAGAACTGTGAGAAATATAAATAATTATCGACAAACCAATTGAATTATAATCGAGTGGACATTATTCAACTTATGCAAAATGGAATTTCGCTAGTGTGTGCTGAAAGTGTATTATGTTTATATTCATATATATATATATATATTGTTCCATAATAATTATTTGGATATTGCGTACTCAAAATTATAATCTTAAAATAACCAAAATTATAGTCATGTTTCTCGATTTTTGGAAAATTGAACTACTGCATATCTACTTATATAATACATAAATGAATGCGAGTGTGCCCGGACTGAATGATTGGAAAAACACGGGCATAGCCAACTGAAGAAAATCATCATTGGCGAATAATTGAAAATGTTGCAATAATAATAAATTGTCAAGGCACTTCTTCGTTGTTTGGGTACGTCGAGCGTTGATAATGGCGCTAATTCACGGGAACGCCCGTTGTCTACGAAGAAGCCATACGATTCCGTGGCAACAATAATATACTCCTCGCCGTAATACGGCAAGGCGAGACAAAATTCTTAACGATCAGCCGACAAGTTCAATGAGCCAAAAGTCAAGTTTAACAAAATTATAATGAACAGACAATGAAATATGGAATATTAATTTTAAATAAACGTCTCTAAAATTAATTCAATGCCAAATATATCTTAATCCGATAACTTTAAATAGAATATCGTTATTCGATTTTGTAAAAACTGTTAATTACATTCCCAATAACTTTGATAAATTAGACATCTCAACTACGCATAATACGGGAATCAATTTGTGAAAGGGTCGAATTCGTATTTTGCTTTTATAAAAGCAATAGAAATCGAATAAACGATCGTTAAACTAAAGCCACTCAATTCTAGATGTAATTTTATTTTAAGTATTTGGGCATTCGTCTAATTAATACACTCGTATATTTCCAAGATAAATAAAATATATGTTTTCACAGAGGATGAGAAATATATGGGTTTATAAATCTGTCATTACCGTATAAGGTTGCTACATACATATCAGCGTAATTACAAAAAGCTATATTTAATAAGCACAACAGAAGCTCAGCATGTAAAAGCGGAAAGCTGAAATGGACTTTAAGCTAAACACTTCAGATTTAACAACGAGACGATCACGCGTTCAAAATACTTTGATTCGTTAATAAAATAATGATAAATCAACAAAACATACTGTACACCAATCTAAACTACGGTGACTAAATACTCCGTATACATATTTGATATAACGACAAAACACGTCAACACTTATCCACAAATAACAGTTTGTATCACAGAATGCGACATGCAAAATCATAAAAGTTGCCTTAAATCATAATATGACAACGAGACAAGGACGATTTGTGTCGGTGTAATGCTTTTATGGTGTGCACTTCGATGCTGTCGGAGGCCGCAGCACTGGCGAAGACAGCTAATATTCTTCGTCAGTATATTTTTGATTACGTTACCTTTCAGCATGAGATCTTCCTCGATGGATTCTTCCTTCTCGTAGAGGCCCTCCGGTTGTGGCTCGAAGATTTCATCATCATATTCATAAGCGTCTTCATCGGAAGAAGGACATTCTCGGTCATGACAGTGCGTTTCTAAAACGAAGTCGGCTTCTTCAAATCGGCTTTCGCTACCGCACAAATGTCTCGGCAGTCCGCTGTCAACGGACCCTACAGACTCGGCATCGATTAAATTTCTCCATGTGTCGATCGGAGCCGGTGCAATAGGCGACGGTGAAGATTTTTTTCGTTGACTCGTGCCGTTCTGGGTAAAGTCTGATGAAGAATTCCTGCGGTTCGGAGAATCATCTTCGTCGGGAGCGTCATCTGCGAATTTCAGATCGTCGTCCACGTAGCAGAGCGGCCACCAGCCGCTCGGTTGTCCACTCTGCCATCGTTCCGAAGCTAACCACTCATTCTTCTGTTGCTTTTCGTCACTGTCTTCCATAACGGATAGTTCTGGTATATTTCAAAAATATCATCGCGACTCATTCGCGAACAATCTAAATCAATATACAATGTAAACTGAAAGCACGTTGCAGTGTTTTTTTTCCACGCACAGCCGACAACGAAAGCTCTTTTCCTCCGCAGCCATCCCGCCTGAAGCGCAGGCGATGACTATTATGCCTGCACACAAAAGAAATGTAACAACTCCTATCTAATCTTATCGGTTTCCATCTGCGATGCGTTCGGAGGATGAATAGGCGCCCATTACGTCTAATTAATTATGCGCGTTTTTATTGTTTAAAACGTACATTTATTTCTCGCAAAACAAGAAGCCAAAAACGGTTAGGCCTATTCCATTGAAAATGACGCGAAGCGTTTTCCCATAATACAACGCTGTGAAACACACCACCTATAAAAAGTTCAGAAATCTTGGCGCAAGAGAATAAATTAAAATACAATCGCTCTCGGGTCAAACCTAATGTGGAAAATTATAATTACGCATCAGGTTCTGTTGCATATAATATGCGAATACTTAGGCACGCGACTGAGAAATAAATAACGTTAAAAACTACGGTACAAATTTCGCAGGAAAAACTAAGTAATTTTAGCTGCAAGCGTCATTAGAAATATCTTCCAGAGAACAATAAGAATGCTGCGGTAGAAAGTTGAAGGTTATTCGAATATCACACGAAATCAAGTTTTATTTATTTTCAATTATTATAAAAATGCGCGCCGTATAAAAATAAATTATCTAGTACCTGACAAGTAATCGGATGCACTCGGAAGTAATTTAAAAGGGCGCCAATACATTATCTGTATACATCTATCATGAATGGGATTAGTAAATATGACCTTTGGAAATTTCAAAATAGTAGTATTCTTACCGGGAGTTTTAGTTTTGATAGAGCGACGGTTTATTTTATATGTACACTGTCGTCGAAGGACCTTTGCCCTCGCACTTCTATCGGAATACCGATCGAGTCTCGCACATTTTGTATACAATCTCACAGAAATAGACTTCAGTTTTGTCAAGAGTAAGAACCACACATCGCAAAACCTTGTCAATGTGACTGAAATGCGCGGAATATTGTTTTCACTAGAAACGCATCGGAATTACTGCAGTAATGGACCTTTTCGGGTGATTCATTTCAAATTGAATGCGAATGGCGGCTACATCTGGCAGCGGTCACGTGAAATTCGCGAACGACTGATGTCACATCGTCGGAAATTAATTGACGGTATGGCACTGAACTCAGCTGTTGACGAGGTTAGGTTGCTACTCTGTCGCTAGTCGTCGCTGCGGGCGAGCGGCGAACTGAGAGAGTCGAAGTGGGGCGTGGATTTAATCAATCCTGAATAAGCCGCGCGTCGCGTGCTGCGCTCTGGCGGATCCGGCGGCGAACTATTTCCACTGGCGCCGGTTTTCAAAACAAAATTGTCGACTTTGACAGATCACAAAACAACATGGCGCGACGAGATCTGATTTAATTCCATTTCATCACATTTTTCCCAATTTCGTCGATGACACATTTTTAGAAAAGCAAAATTTAACATACATAAATAATGGCCACATATATAAGATTGTAATTTGTAGAATAGGGAAGCTAACCTTTCATAAAAATTTGAAAGACAGTAATAAGAACGATTGGAAAAAATATTAAAACCATACTACAATATAATAAAATGATAATATATGGAAATGTTTAACAATTACAAAACATCTCGAGGGACATATATTATTTATGCGAATGTTATAATTTAAAATATTTTCAAAGAAATAATTGTCATTTGAGTGATACGAAGATCAAGCCGTTTCCGGCGGCATGCATTAATTAGTAAAAATATCATTTTAATGTCATTCAGCTAAACAGACAATATTGTGTGATAATATTTATGCAAATAACACATAGATTATGTTGGATGAATCCCTTTTCGTTGAATATTTATTTGTATGAAACTACATCGATCGTTGTCACTGTGAATATTTTTTTAATAAAAAAGCACAATGAAGCATTATTTAATGTCAAAATTAAATACAATGACTGTCGCACCCGCAAGTTCACAGTAAATGTATGTAGACCGAAATCGTTATCACAAACCTTAGCGAAATAAATTTGGTGCCATCTGAAATCTTTTGAACACGGTCGACTCTGAGAACGCCCCAAATAGATAATATTAATAACAGCTGATTAAAATGGCGGTGTTAATTTGAGACGAAGGCGTAATTAAAAAAAAGAACAAAGGCGATCATAAAAGTGACGACTTTTAACGGCACACACAAATTGCGAGTATTTCACACGACACATTTTATTCGTATCACTCCGAAGATAATTAATTGTCGGCGGTAAAATATGGGATTTTCCAAATTTAAATCGCTTGTTTTGGTCATTGTTCTAACGGTCCGGCACAGCAATTTACATAAGACGAAAGATTATGCACCTATTGTTTCCCAAATATTTACACGTCCGTATTTCGTTTACGGATAGTAAAACCTATGGGAATTGTTCGAGTTGTGAATTGAAAAAAATAACAACAAAAGAAATAAACAAGCGTCGTATACGCAGTTTTATAAATATGTACGTTAATCTGACGAACAAATACATCGGAGCGTAATAGAAAGAATATAATTATGCAATGCGGTTTGACGGTGCAAAGGAATGTTTTTATAGAAATAACTTATTGTAACAGCTGCTTACACGAAAAATATACAACATAAATCATTTCGTAAGAGTAAAATTATAACTCATTATATATATGCATTGTCACTATTAAAAAAAAACGTAATTTCATCAGTCACGTTGGTGGAGAACATTTACGTGTAACAGTCCGAAAAAAAGAAACTAAAATAAGTATTTTGTACAAGTCGCGCCTTAGGATGGATTAATAGTCGGATTGAAGTATTAGTTCGGCAGACATTTTTAATAAAATCTTGTACCAATAAACTGTACTGCGGAGTTACTAGACAGGGTAATTTTCGATGTAAAATATTTTAAAAAGACTCTATGGATTTGATTGTAGATGTGAATTTATTTTTTGAATTTGAATCTCGAACTCCAATATGTGGTTAACATTTTAAACAAGAGAGTGCAGTGGATATTTCATAGCGTTCAATTGTTTTTTCTCATCTTCCAGTCACTCATAATTGCTACGTAATATTGTCGGTAATTTTTTAATATCTTTTTCATTTGATTATCTTATGCACATATTAGTGAGTTGTATATAGTTTGCAATTGGTTTTGATAATTTTGATAGTTTTGATCATTGGAAAATATACTATTGTTAACTCACTATAATATCTATGATATTTCAATAAACGCTGAAAGAAATTAAGAATAAAGTTAACATCGCTAAAAATACTAATATAGAGGAGAAGTGCTTAAAAGTGCGCACATTCATATGTGTCGTACGGAATCACAGGCAGAACTACCTAGAATTGATCATTTTGAACTATTTATGAAAAAATAGTTTTATTTAATTTTGAGAGTTAATTATGTTGAGATTTTTTAACATACTTGTAAATCTAAATCTTATTACGAAATTTTACTGATACTATCATTTATCAAATAAGGATCAAGATATTAAATAAAAGGCTACCTGTCATAATCACATAATTAATTATTATGAAATAATTATTAAAAAATAATCTGTCAAGTTGTCTTCACATTGCGGAGATCCATATACTCCTCTT
>JAGVSQ010001307.1:0-30216 GCA_022683975.1 Rhyacophila evoluta | reverse complement strand
ATTTAAAATCAATTTCCATCAAGCACCATCAGTCAAAAATATTAATTACATATATTTTATTTTGGAGCATATTTTCAACAGGTGGTGTATGTGTCAGTTAAAGTTGTTGAGAAAGAAGGGATTACTTTTAGTAAGTATTACTAATGGATATTTTATTGGTTAACGTAATATTATGTTGTATATTATAAGTGCGTGAGAGATTTGTTTTGAAGATCGACAGTTTTTTTCATTCTACCGATGGCTGAATATCCTCAATCGGGTTAAAGGCTGGTCCATCGCTCGGCTGGCTTGTCGTCAGGTCGGCTGTTGATTTTTCACCTGGAAAATACCTGTGCGTTGGTGATAGGAGGGCCACATCTCCTCCGTTGTTCGTAGCGAAAGTTGATACTGAGGCTAACGGGCGGGCCTCGTAGAGAGAGCGGCGTATAGAAGGACGGATAGATCGCTGCACACACCTACCGCCCCCGCTCGCTCGCGCGCGCTGCCGCCTTCCACAGTCTGCCTCACATCGTCTCTCGAATTGCGCCCGACTGGTACGCTCTCTCTCGACGGCGCAATCGACGGCCGATACTAGAGCGGCACCACTCTCCAACCCGGCGCGTCGCGTCCGAACACCCAGCGCCGCGGCATAGCATTTCCCGCTTTTTTGACAGAACGTCGTCTCGCCGTTTCCCGCGCATTTTCAAACGTCAAAAAACGGCCCGCGCCGTCATCTCGCGGATACGGAAGCCCTCTGCGGCTGCCAACCTCAATGGGGGAGTAGAATACTTTAGTTGTTGTGTTTAGTAAATATTTACCTGTGAGGAAGCAGGTGGTGGGACGACTGCCATGGATGAATGGGAGCGTCATGTGACTCCTCTCCTGCAGGATATGGGATGCTCAGGGAACGATGGGCACGATGACTTTTTTAATCCCCAGGAGGTGAGTAGCTCACGAATACATTAGAGTGCATTCCTATGTCATTATCTAAAGTGCTGTCATCTGAGTGAAACGCATTTGATAACAAGTTCTGATAAGGATCGTATTCAGATAAGTTTACGTCATTTAAACTTTTCTCGTGTACACAACTTGAAGGAATAAGTTTTACCGCTGTTTATTTATAATACCGACTGTACTTGAACAGGTGCATATATGCATGCAATTCACGCAGGTGAAAAGTTTTAGTTTAAACCAAACCCTACTCGAAGTATTATTATAATTATTACTCAAAAAGATATTTTTATACGTGAGAAAACTTATATTATTTCACACACTGTCTTAGGAAGTCCTCAGAGTAAACGCTTGTGTTAGACTTAGTATGGAAGTACATAATTTTATTTAGTTAAAGTGTACATACAATTAAGCACCATAGAAAACTGGAAGCTTTCTCATTAGTTATATTAGTTACTATATAATTCAGCCTATCACTTACTCTTCTGACACATATTGTGAATTTTAATCAGTAATGGGAAAAAAATGAAAGTCACGCTATTGTCAATATCAGTGGATAAGCAATTGTGTTTATTTGTCAATCATTTTTACGAATTGAATTATCATAAACAAAAAAATACACATTATGAAAAATGTTTCGATGTTTGTATAATTATTTTAGCCCGTATAGTTAAAACTGTATTGATATAAAAATAGATTATGAATTAAAAAAAATTGCTACCGCAACTGTATTAATTGAGTATTATGTTTTACAATTAAGTAAAATATATATATATATTTTATAAATACTAGGACAAGCTTTCTAATAAAGAAATAATAAGCAATAATTTTTTGCATCAATATAAAAATAGTTGTGTTTTAAAAGTATTGTTCATATAATATAGACCAAGAGAAGAACTTTTTTTTTTTTATTATTTTAATAAGCCAAATTATATTTTGTCGCATTTTTTACTCATGGCCACCCTATCTTTATACTGCATAGCTTACTGTAGTATACTAATACCCGATCAATGATTAGTCATACCCCGCATCATAATATGTATAAACAAGACAAATCGGCTTATTTTATGTGCTTATTGTTTTATCCCAAAAACTGGGTGAAGAAACTCGGTGGTTTTTTAAACTTTTCTTAAATTCTATACACTTTAATATTAAAATTATGTTAATATTGATAGTTTAATAACAATACTATTCGTAATTCTTAAAAGTGTGTGGTCCGAAGACCCCTTTTGAACAATATTTTTTTGTGGACCCCACTTCATCTTTAATAATTGTACATTATTCTTGAGACTTAATTTCTGGCCCAATAATCTCGCAGGGATTACGTTTTAATAAATGCAGATAAAAATATATCGCTTAAAAATGGGATATAAATTTTAGTTAAAAAAAACAAGAAGTGTTGACGATGAAGGGTTTTTGTTTAACGAGTTGTTTGAATAAAATGCAAAAGTTGCGGGGTGTGAAGTTAAGTGCAGGGTGAATCAAAATTGTTTCGAGAATCATTGGTAATTAATGACAACGCAGACTCCAGCTTAAGAACGGCTGAATTGTATGGTATCTTTTGAGAATGGTTGAATAAACATATTTCAAAAGTTTAATTTTTGTTGATTCAGACATGACACCATTATTAAAACTGTAGTAATATTTCTATCTGGAAACTGGAAAGAATGTATTAGACGTATTACTAATTATTAATTTGGGATTATCCAATAACAGTATAACGATAAAAAATTGTTTTTCTTTGAATAAATCTATGCTATGAAATTCTTATCAATATGATGTGAAAATATATTTCACGGCTACTTCTATGAAATAAATTGTAATTAAAAAATAGATATGTATAAATAATTCAATTTGATAGTTAACGTTTTAGATTTTTTTTTCAGGAAGCATATCGAATAATACAATATAATGCTTTTGTTAACTTAACCAATGAAAATATACTTTGGTAAAATTACAGTGATTTTTCAAACTATTTAATATGCTAAACAAAATTTTGTCGATGACATTTTTGTCTAAAAATGTAAACTTAAATAAAAAATATATATACAATCGTTACTATTATTTAATGTAGTCATTCAAGTAAGTGCTGGTTCAATTGATAATTCGTTAAATTTTTATAAAATTAGGAACTATTGTATTTTAAAAAGTTTTCATTCAAAGTAAATGTGGATACGTAACTTTTAGCTGTCACCGTAATATTAAATAAATTGTTTAAAATAATACATGTTACGTACATTTTTGTTGTATTGTATATAATTTATAAAGGGAAATATTGTGTATACGATCAATGCTATATTACCACTTCGTTAGCAATCAGTCAAAGCCATTATTTACAATATTATATATTATTTTTATGTCACATTGATTTGGCGCATAGCATTTACCATGATCGATATTGTTATATTTTTTATGTGACGGTGTACAGTTTGCTACCTCTGGTATTTATATACGTACGTGACGTATGTATTTTATAAAGCAACCGTACAGGGCCGAATCAGTTGTGTCTCCGTCGATGCTATTTTCTAGCGTGCTATGTACGTAATTAGTTGGTACACTATTGGATTCAGCAAATGGTTAATGCGTTTAAATTGATAACTTTTTTTTAAGAATTTATCAAAAATTGTGGTTTTAGTGTCCTTATAAAAACATAGTGAACTTTTTATAAAATTTGAATTTTCGTTCACAAAAAAAATTATGTGTAACTTTTCCCATGTACCGATTGTATAATTATAATGATGGATTTTATTCTAATTGGTCCCCTTCCAGAAAAAAAAATAAAAAATATTCCTACAATTTCTTAAATATGAAATATACGCTCGTGTAACGATGAACTGCTTTTCAGCCGAAAACTATTTTTAATCGGTAAACTTCGATTATTTATGAGTCGGGTGTCGCCTTTCAGTACTTTCAAGCAAACTTAGCTCGAACGATGTGTTAGTATATAGTGCGTTATACAAATAATTCTTATTTGACATGAGTGTTTATGCACGTTTATTTATATCGTGTCTTCTCTGAAAGTGGAGCATATTGATCTAAGCAATGTGAAGACGGCTGCTCCAGAAGTATATTGATCTACGGAGTCTATTATCAAGACTTGCTTAGATTTATGTAACTATCGTAGCTATAAGCTAATTATAGTATATTGGGTAAAGGCTCATAGAAATATTTAACGAAATAAAATCCAATTATAACCATAAAACAATGGCATTATGCATTCATATGGCAATTGAGACAAAGACAATCCAATAGTCTAATGTTATATTTTATTATGATACAATTTTAACATTATTTTTCTTCCACGTGAGCTTTTTCAATGTAGAATATGGATACTACACGTTGTCTTAAAAAATCCCTGTCGATAAAAACATCCTCACATTTTACCTCACATCCTCACGACAGTATGCCGTAGATCTTCTGAATAAACTATAAGTATAAAAGTATTTGGGTTCACCATTTCAGCTTTCACTCTTATTACAATGATTGGGTGTATGGTCCGTTTTTTGTCTTAATGTATCTCCACTATCCGTCACAAGCATCTATTCTTAAAGCTCGGATATTATTGTTTCGAGTATTTGTGTCATGGTACACAGCGCTGTCGGAGTGCATGCATTTTCTAGGCGGTAATTGGTTTTATTCGAGACTTTGCGCATAGGGTCGAAGTTTCTTCTAAGTATGCCCATTAGAATAAAGAGCCCACGATGTGATATCACCTATTTTCACACACAATGAAAGAAACTGTGTGTTGTGACGTAAATTTGTATTTTTTTGTTAGAGAAATGAAAAATTAGAAATGGTGTAAAGAATAAATGTTGACAGTTCAACTCTGTCTGTAATTGTTTAATATTAATTCGAATAATGATCCGGATAAAAAATTCTACAGTATAAAATAAGCAGCGGTTGAAAACAAAATCAAAATACATATCGATTACCGTTATTGAAGCCAAGCACGCGACACTGCGATACGATCTGTCATTTGAAAATTGTTTGCCTACAATCTGAACACGAGTTCTGTGCCAACTGGCGGATTCAGGATACGGCCGACAAGGCCCATTCAAATGCATTTTATAACATAAATGCCTTATTAATATTTTGTTCATTTTGCCAAATGTTAAGCCATCGATTTCAGCATATTTTTTGTCATCGCTCATTATTGGGTTATTTTAAAATACGCCTTCCTCTTCCAAAGTACGAATCACTGTCCGATCTAAATCCGACAATATATTTCAAAATCCTATTTTCTATCTTTGTATATATACGTCTAAAATATAGTTATTTTGTTTTGGTGATTTTGTCGAAGATTTGTTTAAAAATTACTGAACGTAATATCGTAATATCATCGTCCATATCATTAAATTAAATATACAGTTACGGGACTCGGATCCTAAGCGAAAGCATTCACCCACTGCACCAATGAGGCGGTCATTTGATTAGAATTTTTCAGATCTCGGGTCACTACAGCAAAATACCGCATCACATAAAACTTTATAAAACCTACAAATTTAATATATTTTTCTTCAAATCTGAATCTGCAACACGTATCATTAAAGATTGGTTATTTTTAGTTCAATTTTTTCGCGTCACAATTTTTGTAAATGTATATCCAAGTCATTATTAACTTATATGAAAACTGTATGGATATGCACTACATTAGCCAATAAAAAATAGTCAACCACAAAGGAACATTATAAAGAATAATTAATCTAACGGAGGGTAGCTAGCAAATGACTTCGTTAAATTATTTATTAAAAACAAATTCACTTTGGTTTTAAAATTTTTTATTAGGGCTAGTGAGAATGTAAAAAATTAACTTTAAAAAGCCTAGAATAAAAAAAAAATACTCGTACATCTTGAACGTTGTATTTTAGCATAAAATCATATTATATTATATATGGTATGTAAAAGATATTTTTCTTGGGTATATGCGAACAAAATATTAAGTTTTAACTTTCATTGTAATATGTATTTCAGTACCATACCACATTCTTCACATTCTAGGCTTAGCAGGATTTTCTAGTAATGTAATGTGATAGTGAAAAATATCAAATTAATAGAATATCACCAAATAAGTATTGTGCGTAATCGACTTTTTATTTATGACATGATGTGGACTTAATGATAATTTTTATTTAAAAATATAAACGATAAAGTAGATAGTTTAAACTGTATGTATCTTTCGGTAATAATTCGTTATTGTTGCATGTTTCCGATATAGTTTGCTATTACGGGTTAACTGTCTTTTTCGTAAATACGACTCATTCGTAACATTATTTTTTATAATCATTTAACAACTTGAATTTTTTAATGTATACATGAAATTAGAAACGAAAATACAATAAATATCTTGACTTAGTGTATAAACGAGTATTTTTCTCAAATTCGAATATGATATAACTAAATGCGATGTAGTTGTTTTATTGAAATGTTAGTTTTACATAACTATTTTTCTAATAGATTTTTATGTTACTGAAATATCCCCACTTTAAATATTGGTCTCAAATAATATAAAGATTCAGTAATTCTCAAAAAACTTTAGTCCAGCCACATTACGTTAAAATTAAAATACATTCCTGGAATATATAGGTCAATTATTTATTAATATAACTATTTATTACATATGAGAACTTAATTTCTAAGCAATTAAATAGTTATAGTTCTTCACGTTGATTTGTTTTGTCGAAAGCTATTTCAATTCTGACACCACTAGCAAGAATAAAAAAATACTAAAACTATATAAGAGCATGAAGCTACACCAATAAGTTACATATCGTTAAAAAACCAATTTTACAAATATCGGAAAGATATTATAATGGTCAATTTGTAAAAAACGTCATTTTACAAAAAAAAAAAAAACGAGACAGTAATAAATCTCTTTTGTGGATTGATTACTTTCCACATAACTGGGTTCATTCATCCAAATGTCCCGGAACTTCAGCAGCCACAATTATTCACGGGGGACTAGACATGCCCGTATGACTTTTTTCGACCAAAGATGGCTATCGCACATAGATTATGATGGCGCCATCACCTCGGCACCCCGTCTCGGCATCTGTCCATTTCGGACTCATTCTGGCCTTCGACATCCATGCCTGAGCAATAAATCAATGACTGTGATATTCCATACATTTTGGCCTTAATCACCCATGCCAATATACCCATGGTGATATATTATATCGCCCAACATCACTGCAATACCACCTACGTGTAAAACACAAAAACATGACAAAATGAAAACATCATTTTCCATACAAAATCTTTATAAAAAAAATACACAACAAATGAAAGTGTGGCATTTTTAAAAATCTTTTTTGATTTGATGAAAAAAAAAATTATGGTTTGATTTGTAAAATTTTGAATGATTGTGATTAAATTTAGATTTTACATGCAATAAAACTGGAACGATAGATACGTGGTATTGCATAGTTTGGAACTGCATAATTTGAAGAGTGTTAGTAAGGTTACATGTTGATCCTCCCATTTTGAGCGATCCTTGTTTATTATTTGACAAGTCGTGTTGGGATGGAGCCAGTGGCGTAAAATGATAATAATATAAATATGTATTATATGTAAAGAATTTATTTGTTATTATGTTAGTTTATTTACTTATGATTTACGTATATTAATAGTATCTAACATCACTATCGAACTATTATAATATGTAATGCAAATGCAGGACTGCATAATTAGTCTGTTGTCAAGTAATTCACGCAAAAGAAATCTATTAAAAAGTCTTTTTAAGACTAAATTTGTGGAAATCTATAAAGATCTTTGCTCTATAGGCAAGACTAGATGGGTAGTGGGCAGACAGTAAAATCAATTAAAGTTTTAATAAATGTCAATAATTATTCATTCTGTGGAAATCTAAATAAATGTATAATCTATTTACACACTAGTGATTTTTGTACGGTAGAGATAAACCCAAATGCGTATTCTTCGTGTTTGTAAATATTCAAGTTAATAATGAAATGTATTACAATTTATAGCATTCGATATTGTCGCCAAAAGATTGATGTCAAAATTAAAAAAAAAAAACATAATTAATATCAATATTTATAATAAACAGAACAACTTTTAATCTACTCGCACGTCACTGGAAAGGCACCATCATGTCACCGATCTTCTAAGATTTCCTTTATATTATACAGATGTCTGCAGAAATATTGACCGGTATAAATTAAGTTGTTAATGATCAACCGTTTTTCAAACCAATATGTCCAAAAAGAAAAAAAAATATAATATACTATGTCTGTTTAACCTTAACTTCAAACACACCAAATGTGACAAAATTTATTGACATTTATGTAAACCAATTTTCACAATAAATTTGTTTGTAAGTATACCTTCCAACGCCTTGAGATATCTATTTTTTTCTTTGTATATTTTATGTTAAATCAGAAAAGTAACAACCACGATCATCATATCGGCTTACAGCTAATGTACACGTGTGTCATATGTATAAACTGAGAATCATGCATGGTTATTAACAATAAATAATTATATTGAATTGGTTTTCAATATATACACTTTATAGAATAGTTGTTCAATATAACATAACAAGTAAAGTGGGATTATGTATGACTTATTATAATTTAGTAGTTACGAACTGAGAGTTATTTTTATATGGTAAGGTTTTTTGCATTTCGTATAAAACCTATTAAACTATGGACTATAAAAAATTGCTTCCGTAATAGATAATCAATGGTAAATATATCATAAGAGGGCTTTTGATAATGGATTGTAATTAATGACAAGTATTTATTTTTGATAGTGACATGATATAAAGGAGAAAATATTTTTAAATGATTGTGAATTGTAACAATTACGATAATATATGGGAATGATTATTTATATCTGGATGAAATTAAAATATAATAAATATTATATCTCCAACGGTTTAAAAATTAAGGCTAGGTTTTTTTGTTTACATTTAACTTATGTGCTATGGACTGCTACTCTACATTCGACTTTATCAATGATTTACGGAAATAAATCTAGAATTATACAATCCAATACGATTCAGAATTTATCAATCGCTGGATTTTTTTTGTCTAGCTGAATGTTGTTGAATATTCAATTTTTGTTACCATTCATTTAATAGATTCAAAAAATGATTTCAATTTAGCTCCAGTTCATGAATACCATTAGTAGTCATTTTTTCCATAAAAAATGAAGCTTTTTCGAAATAAATTGGTTTTTATATGACTGACACAGCTTCTCATAATTTAAATGAGTTTTAGTGTATTAAGTTTTTGTGATTTCTGTTCAATTTAAGCATACTGAAGGCAAATGGGTTGTTTTATTAATATAAAAAATCATTATTTTAGTTAATCAACCATTCAATAACCAAGACTAAAAACAACAATTACAATTATACTTGTGTAATTTACGTACTTAATAAAATAACACTCACAAAAACATATTACAGCTGCATTTTGTATTAATGAACATGTAGTCATTTTGATCTTTGTATTCCTGAAAGTCAATTACCTGTAACTCTTTTCCTACTAGCCGTTATGCGAATACTTATGGTAATAAGCATGTAAAATGAAATGACTTCTGATGTCGATATATTCCACTTGAGTAAGTTGAGGTTAGGAAGACATTGTTCAATCGGATTCTAATTGGTTGTTATTAATCCTTCGGTGAAGACCTCACTCTGAAGACTATTTCGCATAGCAATATTATTTTTGATAAGCTGATTAAAAAAGATAGTATGAGAGTATTTAGATGTTTCTGGATATTAAAAAATATGGTTCACCATGTAGCTTCACTAAGTAATGCGTTTTAGTAAGAATTATATATGTGATTCTGTAATATCAAACATTTTGGATCGTTTTAATAGGTATAGTGAGTGGGTCTTGGCCTCAACTGTGGAACTATAAGTCAAAACGTTAAAGTTTATGCATGTTGTAATACAGGCCTTATATCTGAATGCTAAAACATCTCAAATTAGCATAACAGTTTATTCGAAACTGTAGTTTTAAAATTCGAGTTTTAATTTTTGAAAATGACTATTTTTCGAACTTTGACAAACAATAATCGTCACGAAGCACGATATATTGTCCTCGCAGCGTGGATGTCGCGTCATTCGCACAGTTAGGGTTGCCAAATAAACATATTTTCCCAAATTAAAGGGAAAATATCTGCGTGCTATTTGAATTAAATAACCAATAAATTTAATAAAATCATTACAAATTAAAATAAGCACGCACAAAAATGTATTCTACCGTCATTTATTTACTATATCTCGTGGGAAATATGTGATATTTCCTTATTTATACTTTTATTAATTAAATTTTTTATTTTCTTTAAATTTATAATTACGAAAAAATAAATGAAAATATAATCATATAAGAATATAAATTATATATACAACTTATACAATAAGTATTGTAAATAGATTTATTTGGCTGTAACCGCACTGATTGTCTCATATATACAACTGCAAGTTACTTCTTATATCAAAGCCGTAAACAATGCTATGGCCTGTTTTGACCTCGTTTCTTTGAAGACTTACACTAATATGCAAGATAACAAATTTTTCATCACTAATGTTGCGATTCTCCAATGTTCGGTATTCTACTCATCTATATGAGGATAGTATGGCAACTATTTTTATTATTTCTACCGCGGCGGTATTGAATCTATAATATAACTGAGACTTAAGAATCGCAACTACAGTGCGGCCGAAATGATACATTCGATTCACTTCTTATTAGATTTCTAATCTAATATAAGGAGCATGATTGTATACATTGTATTAGAATGTTGTATTGAAATCATAGCAGCGGTGCAATTCAATTTTGAAACGATCGGCCGTAACCGATTCAGGTAACCATCCCATTTATTCTCAGTATTTTCAATTGAGCCAATATTGAATTAAAAAATGTTGCACGTACGTTTTTTTCTCCGTATTCGCTCTGAAAGTGGATAATATTAATCTATACAGTATGAAGACAAAACCGCAATGGGGTAGGAGGGACCCTTGTGCAAAAAAAAAATTAGCGCCTCCCACCGCCAAGTTTTTTTTTTGCAACTTTGTTTTGATAGATTAAATTTGTAACAACTACAGAATAAAAAAGAAAATACATGCATCTTTTTTGTACAAACGTATTATATCAAAAGACTTCTTTGTAATTTTTGATAATATTAAATATTTAGAAAAAAACACACATTAAAAGGATAATAAAGTGGTTAATTTCATTAATTTTTTTATCGCGTTTCTTCGATTGCTGGAGACAAACAATAACGACGTACACTAATATCTTGTAAATGGTCACTTGATTTAAAGACCGGAACCGCCTACAAATGCATGTATGCGTTTCGACTATGCATCTCGACAAAAGATCCCCATAAAAGATAAAATTTTACTATTTTACAAAGCAATTATGCTGTTTTGCACGTTCTTGTGTTAACATATAACTAATTTAAGACGAGGCTGCGGGTCACAATCAATCAAAATACAACTACTGAGAAGACGTTATAGGTCGGGAGTATTTTCATTTTTTTAAATTTCAATAAATAATAAAATATTTTTATGAAGTGCATTTTTGAACATAAAATTTAAGTAAATTTTTGTTTCATTACTTTAAAAAAAATATTCACAGACGTTCTCTAAGTTAACAATATATTCTTTGAATTCGAATTTGTGAAGTTTAGTTTATATTTAGTCACCTTAGGTGTATTTTTATTGTATGATTTATTTGCGAAACTCAAATAGGTCACTTTGAGATCTGCGGGTCATAGGTTGCCGACATCTGTTCTTTAATTTTCTATGTGATTTTCAAATGTATATTACATTAAAATAGTATACTTGTAAACAGGCGCCCATCATATTCAAGCGCCCCAGTGTGGCGCACAATCTGAACAGCACGGCTCGGTCCTGTGTAAAGATGTTCGCTCCAAAAATGGAGTATACAGCTCGACAAATTAGTTTTCATTAAAATTGGTTGGCAAGCTATAGATCAACCTTATTCAGTTCTATATTTTTTGTTTATTAAAATCCTGCAGATGTAGGGATCATATCCGCATTCCCGGGATCCTACACGCTAACCTCTCAGCTACCGAGGAGATTATTATTATATTGTATTTTAATATTTGGTAGCTTTCAATATTTTCACTATCATATTTCTAATAGTAGATTGTAGATAAATAAATGGTGAATATTAAGGTATGGCTGAAAAAGTCATACAAGAGACTGGCATCCCTGCTCGGAACAGTCGACAGTGTTGGCACGCCGCGCGCACCTGCGTTCACGATCTCACGACATCGGCTAACTAAATTTTAAGACCCATTCAAATTAATTTCAATGTACTTACGTACGATACGCACGCGGAATATAATGAGGAGCTTCGGAGAAACTTTTAATAGTGGGGACTCATATGATCCTATCCTTCCTAAGGAGGCACTAAACAGATCGGTACCATACGGGTGAAAATATAATACTAATTTAAAATTAGTGGCAAATTTAATTTGGTAGGATGTTGTGTCAAAAAGAATATAACAAAAGCAAGCAATTACTTTATTAGAAATCATTTAAGAAAAGGTTTTGCAATAGTTATACATAATAAATATATGTACACTCATATAAGATTTCGTACTATAAAAATAATTACAGGATCTAACTTGTGAACCAATAGGATTTAAATCTATATGATAACTTGGAAAAATACTCCCTCACAGCCAATAAGCAGCTAAGAACATTATACTACAGTAAAATAACATGTTTCTCTGTTAGTTGAGAGAAGGTGTTCCTCAATGCTGGATGATGCATTATATAAGTTTAAAATGTTCTATAAAATGAAACTGTTGCTTAAAAGAAAATATATTTTAATAATATTATTGTATTCAAATTTCGTTTAAGCGATGAAGTCAATATACATATAAGGCGAAAAATAATAGTTACGGTAAATCGCCCAATCAACTATACTCATAAAAAAGATCAACCACTGAAATAAATATTTATATTTCCTCTTCAGTGTTCGATCATACCTCGTCTAAACACTCTTTATCTGGTGAGCATCAACTATTACAGTATACATTTCCTATGAAATATAAACCTATAAAAAAGTCTAACATCTGATTTGGGGGCCATTAATACAAAAGACTTGTTTCCAAATAATGCCTATTAAAGTTGATTTTTCTCTCGGCGGTATGAAAATATTTTGATTTATCGTTGCAGCATCATCAGACTATGAACCGATATCTCGGTAGAGGTGCGCCACTTAATAGTGACTCATATGGAATTCCGATAGAAATATTTACTTTTTTATCTATCGCACACTGAGCCCTGAAACTCGAACCTTAACATTAAGTCAATATTATTGTTATAATCGTTTATAAATTGTTATGTCTGTTTTGTGGTATCATATTGTGATAATCCAACTCAAAAATAACATATTTACTTAGAAATTGGAAGAGGGTTAAAATATCGACTCCATAAATGTAGTAATGTGAAGAGTTTTCTTAGGTGGATTTTTGAATTTTAAAAATTCTTACGTAGTTGGAGGATTTGAATTCACAACCCCCTGTACTAAATCATATGCATTTAGCAACTTACTATTGAAGTAGCAATATAACTTGCCGTCAGCCTCATTTGTTAAGATAACTGATTCTTTAAGTTGCGACATATTTTTTAATGCTTAGACCGGAAATGCCTAAAACATAGTCTTAAAATGTGTAAAATATTTATTGTAGAGATCATTAGCTTGAGGTATCTAGAAAATATTTTCGTTTTATTAAAAAGAAAACATTTGAAAAAAATGTTAAAAGGTTCCAGAAAACAACAAAAATAAAATAAGAAATGGGCAGTCATCCTTAGTCACAATTAGGCAAATAATGGTGTGGTAGGTGAGAAGAGGAAGCCATAATGACAGGGTTTGTTTGAAACAAAATTAATTGGCTATGGATGCCAGAGTCAAAAAAGTGTATTGTAATTAATTATATACCTTGTTTGTGGATTGATGCCAATACTATAATGATATATATTGAATAGGAATCAGCTACCGATGAAACGGTCGATTTTTTGTACGTTTTTTAATCTTTGAAGTATTTTAAAGTTATGGGATATCTAAAATATATATGATATATTTTGATAAGGGTAAAGAATTCACTTTAAAGAAAAAAATCCATACAAATAATGCGTACATAACTAACAGTGATATTAATAATTTACTAAAATTCCAGCAGAAATATTATTTAATGTATGCATACAAATATTTTTACCGTGTCTGCTCCGAAAGTGGAGCATACTAATCCACACAGTGTGAAAAGTCCGAGTATATAGATCTTCGCAATGTGATGTCTTGACAAATTATTTTTCACTAAGATTAGTTGTCAGACAATTTTTCAAACCAATGGGTACCCGTATAAAATGTCTCCTCGGTAGCGTAAAGGTTAGCAAGAGCAGCTAGCAATCCGGGGAATACGGGTTTGATTCCCATATCTGGTAGAATTTATATAATCCGAAAATGCAGGTCTAGATGCCAATTGGGTTTAATAATTATCTGACAAACAATTCTCATGAAAAATAATCTGGCAAATCTTCACATTGAGGAGATTAATATACTCCACTTTCGGAGTGGTTATCTTCACACTGTGTAGATCCATATGCTTAACTTTGGGAGTGAACATGTTAAAAGAAGTAAGAAAAAAATGATACAATTATTGCCACATAATCAAATTCAAAAAAGAGTCTAAGCTTGCCATAGTTATTAAACCTTACACATATATTTATAATAAACCATAAATAGTATGGCTTATAAGCTACTTACATTTACTATTGGCTTTTTTAAATCATGCCTCCAAAAGTGGAGGACATAGATCTTATCTTGACAGATATTTTCATAAGAATTCTTTGTTAATTGCTCAATCTGTTGAGTATATATAGTCGTGTATTATTGATTTATTTTTTATTGATTTACGGGACTTGCACTAGTGGTCTTCGTCAGGAAAACGTATTTGCTTTCAAATCAGCCACTGCAATGGCTATTTGGTATTGATTATAAAAGTGCTATCGTTGAATAAAATATTAAAATATTTTAACGTTATCTAATTCGATTCGTAATCAATATTTTTTTAATGCAATTAGAATTATATGACAGATCAAAGCTGTTTGAAGTTTTGCTTTATCCGACAGGTGATTTTTAGATTAAAATATTTCAGTGTAAAAGTATTATCAGCGATGTAAGACTAAAATGATAATGTTTGAAATTATAAAAACGTTGTTATCATTAATATCTAATCAATTTAATCTAAATAGATAAGACATCGAATAGCTAGTTACCTGTCAATAAACCTTCGATCGATAATTTGAATTAAATTTAATAACAGTTTTTATAAAATGGGATATCCAAAACCACCAGCATAATATTTTAATATCAAATGCATTGTTGATACATTTATGTTTTAACACTTTCAAGTCCAACGCGTTATTGTATTCGTAAAAATTCTAATTTACACACAAGATTACCTAATTGTACCTATTTGTATATACAGTTTGTAAGATGAAACTCATCTTGCATCTTGCAAATAACAATCCTTGTGGAATACAATTTTTATAGACAGCCATCGGTTAGTATTATAATTTCCCGACTATATTATATTTGACTCAACAATACTACTTAAACATATTAAGATAATATTTCTCGAAGGAAATAAGTGACATCTTGATGCCAACATTGCGTAGTGTATTGTATCAAAATATTTTATAAAATAAACGTTTATAAATGGTTGAATAATTGTATATCATTTTATAATTTTGGCATATAAATTAATAAATTATAAATAAAAAAATATGGATTTTTCGATGGTTATTATGATTCCGCTTTATTATGTATTATATTATAGATTATAAAAAAGACACATTTTTTCATGGCAACCGAATACATATCAACTGAACTTATTGATGTTATCATATTGAAATGCCATATTTATTCAATCGTTGAAAAATGGAAATCTGCCAAGTAAATCAATAGACACTTTATATTAGTTGGAATATTTTATGAATAGTTATTTGATAAATATGTTTTATAACTTTTAATATCACTCAGAGCCATAGATTCCCAATCTTTTTAGCCTAGCAACCCCCTTTCGGAACAAAAATTCTCAAAACTGCTCACCGCACATGTTTTTTTAACTTTTCTAACGTTAATTTCTTCTACAAACAGTCAACGTCATCTTTCTCGTTTCTCTTTTTTTAATTTAATTATCATCAATTTCTCCTATAAAAAAATACCGCCCTCTAGACTCCCTGAACGCCCCTCAAATGATTATCGCCCCCTTAGAAGACTTCAGTGGCCACAGGATGGCGGTAGCGCCTTTTTTGAAAACTTACGCTCTAAGCTGAAGCTGAAAATTTCCGAATAATTTTTAAACTAATTATTTTTTACCCATAAACAGTAAGCACAACACAAGAATGTGGCAGAGTTTTTAATTATTTTGTGATGATGTTGTTAGACAAATTTTATTATATAAAATGAAATAATCTTGTTGCTTGAAGTGTTGACCAAAGTTACGGGAGGATTTCGAATGCAGGTGTTTTGTTGTGGCATTTTAAAGTAGACCCATTACCGACTCATTTACTTAAATATCACATTTTATGTGATAACGCATCAAAGATGAGCGACAAAGTAATTTTATTTGACAACCGTAATTTGAATATATTACATATTTGTTACACGTTTATAAATGACATATTTATGTACAATATTAGTGTTTGAAGAATGGTTAATATCAAACTTTTGTAAAATATAATATTTGGCCTGTTCTGATCAAATGTATTGTAATTGATAATCTGGAACAGGTATTTTTATTAAATAATATGTAATAAAACTTGAATGATAATATAATTGAGAATTTTTTTTTAAATAACGGTTTTGCGGACTTATTTTTTATAATGTTGCTTGAAGAGATGTGCCACATTTCAGTCGTCAACATTTAAAACATACGTTTGAAAATTATCTTTACTAGGCTTTATTGGCAGCTGAACGCGAATTATATTTGGCATATTGGGAAATTTTATCCGTGGATTTGGTTATTGGACATTTAAATATTTCCTGTGCTGTTATATGTAAGAGGAACAATTGCATATTACGTTCATTAATAAAAAAATACTTCATGAAAAATAATTTAATCGCTGTTACGTCAAAAATCATTTTGTGCCGCCGGAACTATTTGTTATACGTTTCATGGGATATGGCCCAAAACGTGGTTTTCTTCTTCTTCTTCTTATCAGAGTACTGGGAAACCATCGGGTATTATCCATAGTATAATGTAATCGGGATTAAGGGATGCTGTCAAGATCGAATAGGAGGAAATGCGATTGATAATCCTAGAGGCCATGTGTTGCATTATATATTTTTACTGGAAAGTGGATATTAGTAATGGAACACCTATTTTTCGATAGATATTTCAAACTGTATTGAGCAGACGTGATGTAAAAATAGCTAAAAAATTAAATGTGTAACTCTCCCTTTACGCTAATCCATTTAAAAATGACGTTCCCCTTTTTCCATATTGGTAACTAAATTTCGAGGAGAAGAAATGAACTATAATGAGTAGACGTTTTGATGGACAGGGGTGGACCTTTTATTTTGCCAAATTGTAGTGAATTAAGGGACGTTATTAGTGTAATATTGCACGTGCCCACTCCGCGTCTTGTGATTTAACAATGTTATTTTGTTTTCACTGCAGAAACACCATTTTTAAAATGTAGGTTGCTTTTTGATCAAATTTAATCATTTTCATATTTGAACGAAACCATTTAAATAAATTTATAAATCAGATATAGGTTATTTATAAAAAATATTGAGAATTATAAAAATTTGAGAGTGTTATTAAAGCATCATTACTATCAATAATGTTTTTACACGTCAATTAGTTTGCCGTTTCTGTTATTATTTTTAGTGACAAAATTATCAAGACCATTATGACAGTAGTCTCAACTTTCAATCAAATTTTGTATAATTTAGCGTTTTCCATGAAATTGAAACAATCATCAAGTTTTTGTAATGCTGTCAATCTTAGGTGTTCTTCTATTCTAGAATAGAAAAGATCTTTAATATCTTTGAAAACTACGGTTCAATATATTTTACAATTCCCGCTTTGCAAGCAAGCAATCACTCCTCATTAGATCTGAGTGTGAAGACTTATTTTGACAGTTTTTTAAAGAAAATTGGTTATCACCCAATTGCTAGTACATTGGGTACCCAGTCATCTTTGATTTCGTTTAATCCTTAGAAGCTGTACATTTAAGCACATATCACCCAACAACAAAACATGCGCACTTATCTTTAAACCATCGAGAAGATCGAAGACTTGATATACTATAATATTATAAAACTATGGTTATCGTTATGTTATATCTTATTTCGTATTGTTTTTTGATAAAAAATAATGGGTATTACTTATATTTAATCTCTAATGACTATAATATTTTATGAGCACTCATTAAAACCATCACTATTATATCTAATGATATGAAACAAACTTAATATATACTTCGATGATTTTTTGTGTTAAAACACTGACCCTTCCAACGAGCCCACATAAAATTTTAACATAACCGGCTATTAGTTAGGTGTTTAATATAAAACCTACCATTAAAGTCCTTCCGCGGATATTTATTCTCATGGAAAGCATAACTGCTAACTGACTCCTATGAGGAACTAGTGCTGTCCCATTATTTACAACATGAAGTGGTTCGCGATAATTTTACTGTCAAGCATACATAATAGCCTCTATGGAAAAAAGAATCGATGATTTGGGTCGTATAGTTTTCATAGTCTACCATAAGTGCACTTTATGTCAAATTTAAACTAAATATGAGGTTTTATTTTAGTCTCTATTTAACATCATAATCAAAAATCGTTAAGTTCCTAACGACAATAAAATATTATAAAAGTGCATTTGATAATAACAAATTACTAATTATTATCCTAATAACTCATAAAATATGAATAAAGACGATATTTAATTTTATTCTAAACATCCGTAATCCAATAAAAAAGCACACGAAATAAATAATTTCCTAGATTTTTATTTTTATTTAAAAAAAAAGAAAATGTAACGAACACAATAAATCGATTTGCCAACATTTTACCAAAGTGCACTTATGGTAGATATAAACTAGACGACTCATTTATTTGCTCACATTTTTCTCACTTATTTACTTCTCGGAAAACCTTTTGAATAAGAGATTTTTAGACTTTGAGCATATTGTGTAATATAATATTAATACATACAACGTTACAAAAATAACACTTATTTTTTTCTTTTATTTAGTTATTCGTGTAGTATTAAATCTCTTGGTGGTATTCTAACAATCTAATCGTTATGGAATATGAGAATGGTTTTAAAACTAACGCGTTTGATTGAATGTCAACAATTGGGTTTGAATCCCACGAGTGCATATATTTTTTCTACATCTTAGCAAAGTGAGTAATTTGTACATAATTCTCGTGAAAGAAACTATCAAGATAAATATTCACACTGCAGAAAAAGATATGCTTTGTTGCTTGGACTTGGAAATGGTATATTATTAACATTAAACATTTTTTATAAATGATTTATTAAAAACTTAGCTCTGCAACATTTTTACGTGAATTTAATAACTTTGAGTGCGATCATTATACTTGTATACTTTGAATTAAACGAAACATATACGGTGAGATTTAAACTTAATAATGATTGGGAGTGTTTCCCTGTCTGTTTACCATTTAATAATCTTATAAAACGGTTTGATAAAAAAATAAAATAAGGGACGACTTGTCAAATGAGGTCCGCGGCGGGACAACCCTAGGCTTAAGTTACTAATGGCCTAATGAATACTTAATACAACTTCCGCATTTTGAAAAAATGACCCCGGTACGGCTCGTTGCCGTATCAACAATCGAATGATAAAGGCAGTCGTGGCCAGCCGGTAGCTCGTCGCATAAACACGAGATTTATCTATACATCAGCTCTATACTTAGTGCCTGAAGAACCTTAAATAATGAACCTTTGCCTTGAATAACAAACTGTACAGAGTGTACATCATATAATCAATTTCAAAATATCAAAAGAGATAGATATTGTCATGATTATAGTGAAAAATAATTGAAAAAAAAAACGATTAAAAAAATTCTATAAAAAACATTTAAAAAAATGCATATTCTATATTATTTAACACGATCAAAATAGAAAAAAAATGTGTAGTTTAGAAACTAAAAAAGTAATTTTCTAAACTTAAAATTTCTGCACGTTAATTGTCGTGTACATACGGCCTGGTGATGCCATAAAGTGAAAACTGGCAATAATCTATATCTTGCAGCTTATGAAGATTAAATCAACAATTAGACAGTCCTTTTGATTATTTTTTGTTGATAGATAATACTATCTCAAAATCAACTATTTATTTCTTTAATTAAAGTCCACTTTAAAATTCAAATAGAAACAGTTTTATCTTTGTGTTTCAATATCATGCAATGTAAGTAATCCGCTTAAAAGATTGTGATAGCAATCTAACCTTGGTGGTCTATAGCTGCTGAATTGATGCGTGCCTGAGATCGTGGGTTCGAGTCCAGTATAAAAAATAGCAATTTTAAAAAAATATATATTTCTAAGTTATAATTCCCCAGTAAGTTGAGTAAATATTTAACAACAGATCCTCATAAAAATTTAGCTATCATAACTTGAAACTGTCCGTTAAAATGTTTTATTTTTGCGTTGTAGAGAGAGATTTATAAGCTTAAAATGCATTGGGATATTTATTATAAAAAAATGTTCTTAATATTACTTAGTAATTTATATAGTAATCTGCATATTTGTAGCTGAGAAAAAAACGGATGCAACTACCTACAGTAGAATGTTCAAACGAGACAAAAAACGCTTTTTTTGAACTCTAATAAATTTTATAAATATTTATTCAGATCAGAAATTAATCAATAATGAACCAGGACTACGGGAAAAAAGCAATGTTTATAGTCCTTACAACTCCATAGGTCCTCACGGTTCCAATACTTATTGTTGTTATATTCAAATACAATTTGATATATCTTAAATCTTTTGTGATACGACTTTCATCTTTTTGTCACCGATAAAGATGATTAGGCGGTTTCTTACTATTTTAACCTCTGAATAATTATTTTATAATTATAATTTTACAAATGAAATTGAAGAATTATGAATAAATATTATTGTTCAAATAGTAATAAAATGTGTTGAATATGTTAATCGAATTAAAAAAATAGTTGCAAGATCCAAAAAGATTGGGCGTCACTGGTCAAATGTATAATGTCAGATATCCAGTCGTGATGTCTTGTTACAGACCCCTATGTCTTGAGGATATTAATTTACAATCAAGATAGGGGATGTCAATTTCCGGAAATGACTCCAAATACATGCGTGCATCGGGGAATAAAATGCGAGCGGACCTTGATACGTGTGTAACCTAAGTGTCCACGATAATATGTGGTTCACATATGTATATTTGTGTTAACTACTTAATTGCGTCAACTTCTTCGGTTTTATTAACAACATGCTGACGACTCCGGAATGACATGTGTGCATTTGTTGATGCCACCTATGCACGTGAAACATGCACCTATTATTTTGACTCACGACGATGTTTAACAATTAAAATTAACGGTTTAAAAGGCAAAAACATTATTTTCTTGACATCTTTTAATATTCGCTCGATGATTTCGTATTATTTTACATTCACGCACAATAGTTTCATGATACATTGGTATCTTTTAATCTTATATAGAGACATGGTCATTAACAATATTTCAGTGTATTTCTTTCTATGTCAGACCGTTATTTTATTAATTCCATTCATACAATGTGATATTTTTTTACTGTATCATCAATTTATATAAACTATAATAAAATGTATCATCTAAAATAATATGGCTTCGTATAAAGCTCCGTATAAAATGTCTGCCCGGTAGCGTGGCTGTTAGTGTGAGCGCCTTGCAATCCGGAGAATACGGGTTCGATTCCCATACCTGTTGGATTTCACATTGTAAAAAAATGCAGGTCTGGATGCCTATTGGGTTGAGCAACTGTCTGACAAATAAGTCTTATGAAAAATAATCTGTCAAGACGTCTTCACATTGCGGAGATCCATATACTTCACACTGTGTAGATCCATATGCTCAACTCTGGAAGTAAGCATGGTATAAGAATAGTAAAATTATACCAACGACTTAAATAATTTTGACTTACAATTTTTACGATGAGATTTTAGGGATTTTATAAATTTTAATTGATGTATGATTAAATATGATTTGTATAATACATACAATGTAAAATTTTAGATTTGTTAACTAGTTTTCTGGCCATAAAACATTTCTTTGTACCATAAAAATAGCGTCTAATTAAGCAAATTATAGAAATAACAATGAGATATATACTATATAACTTGATGAAAAATCTTTTCGAAAAAAATTGTTAATTCATGATCATTACTGTATTAATACAACTAGTTTTATTTAATATAATCTGACACGTGATTCTTTCAAATTTTCTTCTTCATCCATATACGCTCCCTAAGTGGAGTGTATTGACACTACGTGCAGGCTCCAATAATTCCCGTCGCCCGCCAGTATTATTGCATCCTTCCAAGTCATCCCGTAACTCCGCTGAATACATTCTATAGTTAGTATTCAGCGGCTTTCCGGGACGCCGACAACTGCTCGGCTTGAAGAATAGGTAGGTTAGGTTCAGACTCTTTTGAGGCATCCGCAATATGTGGCCGAGCCAGGCACAGCTTTGCAGCTTCACGATGTCATACCACCGCATCCCCAAAATCCATCGCAGGCACCTATTCTCAAAGCTTAGAATACGGTTGTCATAGGCGTTTGTTGGGTGTCACGTTTCTTTCTTTCTTTCACACAGTAGACTTTAATATACTTATAGTATTGCGTTTTGTTTTGATAATAATTTGAAAATACAACATTTGTATAATTTTTTCAACTATGAGGCTTAGTATGAATGTTTATGGATGCGGTAATTAATCACCAGGGTTTGTTTTCCGAGTGGTGTTGAAGAGGGCATTCAAAAATATTTGTATGCGCATATTTATTAACATCGTATTATCCTTTGGTTAAATCTACATTATTTTTGATACACTTTTGATTCTTGTTTTTATTTATAAATACATTTTTCATCATTTGGCTACATAAATATTGTAATATTACAGGCCTATAACGCCGTTTATTTTTTGGCGGACAAAGTAGATAATTGTTAATTAGAAATTACTTCGTATTAGTTTCTTGTAATTGAAAAATTAGAACAAAACTTAGTTTCACGATTTATAAGTTAAGCCGATAGCCTCCTCAGTTATTGATATATTTATCTTTATATTGGTATCACTTTGTTGAGATCGAGTTTATTTGTATATAATTTCAAAATTTCCAGAATTGGATTGCGCTTTACTCTCTCGGTGGGCACCTCTCTTTTCTTTCTAAAATCTTCCCTTGAATTAAATTCTTATTAGATTTTTTATGTGTTTAGTATAAATTAATTGATGGCTTTTAATTTTTGATGCTCACGATATGTGAAATAAATAAATACACGATGTTAAAATATATTTGAATAATACGGTATATTATATTATTTGTAATACTAGCAACTAAGCGTTATGTAAGTAATATAAATAGTATTTGGGTGTATTTCGAGATTTAATGATAAGAATGAATGTTTTGCATGCCTTAACCTTAACCCATCTAGCATTTACTTTAACAACCCGAAACAATTAAAAATGATGAATATTCAAAACACATCAAGAAGAAACACATATTAATGAGGAACGAAGGTAGTTTAACACTTTCTTTAAATACTTTTTAATAGTGTGTTAATTTTGTAAGGCGTACGAAATAAACAAAACTGATACAACAGTATAACTCTTTGAATGCTAGGCAACGATTTATTATAATTAATTACGACGGGGAAAATATTATCAATGATCTATTTTCGACGTGTGTATAGCCTTTTTTAATGTCACACACAGTGGTTAAAATGCTTATTCAAATATTGAAAAAAAATCATAATTATTGTACGTGGAAGTGTTTCTTATTGAGATTCTATAATTAAAAAAAAACATCATAGCAGGGGTTAAATAAAAGTCCACTGGCATTTACAGCGACGCTGGTAACCCGTAATATGTTATAAATGCAAAAAGTACACCGTGTTTTAATTACGTTTTAATTTTTTTATGTGGGTAAAATTGATAGACATGAGTCGATAAGGCTCCAGCCGGACTTGCGTGAGAAATGATCGGGTCTCTTAGACTTACGCACATGGCATAAGTAATACTGCATAGCTAGTGACTACCGACTTCGTGTTATGGCATCGCGTGACTTACATTTTTATAAGACGGGCTGCACTTTATTTATTAATAGTATAGCGTTTGATGAAACAATGTAAATAGTGTGAAAACTGTTCCTGTATACATCTATCGGCTAATTAAATACTTTGCAAGTAATGATGCGAAACTATTGTATTTTAACTCTCAAATGTAAATAGACAAAAACACCATCACAGACGTTTCATGGTTAACAGCTTAATGGCCATGGAATTATATGTGAGTATCGATAGAACATTGGTTGGTGGCCGTGGACTCGTATGTGAGTCCTGCGTCGCTGCGTCATACATTTCTTTTCTGAGAGAAAAAATTAACATTACTGAAATGATAAACTACGAAAGATTATCTGTCAACATGATTTTTTTGAAGATTTAATACTCTACGTGTGTCAGAGTCGAATTGGTAAGAATTATATTTTCTCGATGGCTATTTCTATTGTAACATAATATATATTCATGATAATGATAGGTATCATTAACATAATATACTCGTATATCAACAAACTAACTTTAATATTGTGAGTAGTACATTTTAAGATTTGATAAAATATAATGTATAAATATACTGTACGAATAGAAAGCAGAATGAAAAAAAAAATCATACAAAATCTAACCCTAAAATGAAGCTGTATAGCCGTATACGTAATATCAGGTAATAATTTAAAACACTAAATATGTACTGAAAAGCTGAAAAATGTCTCATGCAAGAAATCATTTATTTGGTTTTTGGTATATATAATATTATTTACAGTACTTCTGCTAAATATCTAACTACCACCTTACTGAGAAAAATACAGTTTTCGGTTGATGAAAATGTGTTACAGTTTTTATGCATGGTCAAAATAGGTCTTTTATTATGAAAACCGTTTTATTTATTCTACAGCACACGAAATATTTGATTTAATCTTCACACGCCATTCCTCAATTTTACTTCATGTTTTTCAAATCCGCACATTTCACATTTCCTTTTTTTTGTCACATGTCTTCAAAACATATGTACGTTTTTATGCTCTATATGTATTAAATATTTATAATTCCGTTGTGTACTTCTTGTTTTTCTCGCATTGAAAACATTTTTAACACGAATTTGATATGCAACCGAATGATTATTTTAGCTTCATCGATCATTTTTTGTGTTTGTGTTATTTTAGAAAGAACAAAAAAAAAATTCACATTAAAACAATATCAAAATTCAATTTGAAACAAAAATTAAGCGCTGATTATCTGACGATATATTATTACCAGTTAAATTTAGTTGTGGAATAATTTTAAGTCCCATTTAAAAAAAAAAAATGAATGTTTACGTATATTAAGTTGCATAGCAACGATTTAAATTAATAACAAATTTTAGTTTCGAAGTATCAATTGACTTATGCCAGTCTTGTGGTAAAATGTTTTATAATTTACCGATGGATATTATGTATTATACTAGATTTTGTTTTAATTTACATTTTTATAAATGTTTAAATCACAAAAGAATTATTTTGTAATTTCCTTGTTTTTCATTTATCGAAAGACGTCCAGTCACCACCTTTACAATTATCGGACATACACTAATATTGATAGCTCAAAGTGCAAAGTTGCTAACTCCACTTTTAGTTGAAAATTAGTTATTTATTAATTAATTAATTGATTAATTATCTTTATCATAATACATGCATGTCTCGTTTTAATTTGACAACTCAAAGTCATTTACATATATTGAAAGAACGTCCCAAGAAAATTTGTCAACTCCATCGCGCCCCAAGACCTACGCTACACAATATATAACTCGGCAATTTTGTATTCAGATCTGTCAAAAATGTGGCGTTCGTAAGCAGTTCTACAAAAATAGTTGAAAAGGTTTTAATATCAAAATAATCGTAAAAATAAATAGCAAGATAATCAGTGTTTACATTCTCCTGTAAAGTATTATTGGGGGACGCAAGTTAAATAAGGTTGTTGAGTACCAAAAAAAACGAAAAATCGTAGGGGAGTAACGATTTTACTTGTTCATTTTTTTTTATTTAGGCTGCTGAATTTGTAGCTACGCCACTACTCAAGCTATAAATAACCAGGAACCACTTAGCAATGTAACTGCTCTGCGTGAAACTGGGAGAAATCCCAGTGGATTGACAAAACTCGAATGCAAATACTTTGGTTAGCCACTTCTTTTTCAAAATTGTTGAGAAAGCACCACTATTTAACTAATTAATATTACGTCGTATCGTAACTTCGCCTTAAATACCATTATCAAGATTGTGGAATCGGAACTTATCATCGGTAACTATTTTATTAACTTTGTTATCTGATATTTTGGATGATTAATTATTGTAAATTTTAAATAATTGATTGTAAACAAAATGTATATTTTTATATCTATAAAATACAGGTTATTTGCAATACTAGAATTTCACTAGGCTGCAGATTAAAATTTTTGTTTTAAATCAATTTATTAATATGCTACACTGAAGTATTTACTTGTTTACCATAATACTTTTAAAAAGTACTGATTTTGACGATTTGATATTTACCTATCGTTCAATGAATTATATTTTTATCTTATAACCAAATTTTGAATTTATGTCTATTTGGAAATCAGTTGTGACATTCGAATCTTGTCCCGCAATTTTACAGATTACGAAAAGCTTTATTGACTCATTCCGAATATTATTTATGTAAAGTTAAATAAACCGTGCAACGCGAGTAAGTCTTAATTTTTTTCTCTCAGAATCCATCAAGTGATGTTTAATTTAGAAAAATATCGATTAAAAGCCACGTAAAATACACCGAAGAAAGAATGTTGAAATAAAACACGGGACTTATATTATGTCAACTTTAGTAGTATATTTACAAATCTCAAATTATTTACAATACCAACTAAAATAGCATCGATATTTTCTTCCGTTAAGTCATATGTATGCATGTAAATATACTTATGATAAAGAGCGGAGGTAATGATAGGTAAGTTTATAAAGTGAGTGATATAAATAAATAAAAAATAGATTAAGGTAAATAGCAGATAAGCAGGTAACTAAATTACGGCCTCTATATAAAAAAATACACTTTCCTAAGTAAAAGTTACTGTATTCACGTGTTAGGTCAGGCTTAGGGCGAAAGAGGTAAAGAGAGTGCCCATTTTATATAAATACGTGCACTGTACGGTTTAAAAGTGATAAAATAAAAGATTTTTAAAATTAGTTTTTGATTTCACCTATTTGCAACAAGCTCATAATGGTACAGTGAAAATGATTACAGGAAATTATATGGAATAAAGTCATTTAACTCTAAAAAACTGTAAAATATATAATTTCTTTATATTATTACCAAATTGTGGCCATGGTCATTTTAGATTTACATATAGCCCTTGATAATAACTTGGAGGCATATAAATATCAATGATGTGAAGATCTTTACATCAAAAATGTATTATACGCTGCTCCACATTGGTTAGGTTTATTTTGACGGATTATTTCTCAATACTCACAATTGGGTATACAGTATTGTATTTTTAACTGGGTACCAACAATTTCGCAGCTGTGAGATTCGAACCTGCAACCTGCAGTTCCAAAACCCGCATGCTTATTGTTCTTATCAGCCGCCAAAGAGATGATCGTATATAATATGTACGTTTATAATAGATTTTGAAGTCTAATATTTAATATAATACGACGTTATGATAGTTTACTTGATTCTCAAAAGCAGTTTCATTTATCTACTGGTCACCCTAGAATGAAGGATGCTATTCGCGAGATGTGTAGGTATATAAAACAAGTGGAGCACTCAGAATAGCACGTGTCGGTTATCTCACAATCTCTAGTGACATGTAAATGCATTTACAGAAGTTCATCTAGTTACCAATCCATCTCGCCGTCGATATTCTCAAGGTACCGTATTACGAAGTCTTCAGCATAACAACTTTGTAAGATATGTACCTTGGAATCATTTGTTTTCTACAAAAAGAAAGTTAACATCGGAAACTATTCTTTGACAATAATAATCTTAATATTATTGTAGAAGTTATTAACTTTTCTCGTATTGCTGAAAGGTATATTAAATCTCGGCACGGTGTCATTTTTTAACTTCGTCAGTAAAAATCAATTCATTAATTTACTCAAACAGCAAGTATAGTATGAATGAATATTAATTATTCACTATATTTAAAATTCAATTAAATATTAGCTTTGATGAGTGAGATATTATGCAGCGCGTTTCGTGGTCGTGTATTGCGGGATCTAATCCCATAGCTGCACGATTAAAAAAAAATCTAAGCTTGCCAGACTGGCTTCAAAATGAGTTGAAGTATTGGATCATCCTTTTCTTGATTGTGAAGTACTAATTAATTTTATATTTAATTAAATTATTTACATTAACGATTATTTACTTGAGTATTACTATAAATATTTCTTGGCACCAAAAGCAAACGGACACTTGTGTAGATGTTGAGTTTTGAGATTATTTTATTGAAAGAAAAAAAAACATCAGGAGTTCTTTATTTTTTTCAATTTTTTTTGTATTTTTCTGGGGTTTGTTTCACACATGCCTTTTTGCCTGTCGTGTAGGAAACAAATAGGCAAAGCTACATTAATATCTCTAAGCTGTCAAAATCTTAAGCCTTTTCTTTGGGACGATGTTTTATTTATAAAAAATATATTACTTCATCAAATTGTTTTTATTTTATTTGTAAATCGATTGCAATAATAATAAACGTATTTAAAGATTTTTTTAAATATAAGTTTAAATTTAAATCCTACTATGACGCAAATACTTGAACACGTCATACTTATTTTGTTTGTTAATTCCTGCAATGAAATACCTTATGTAATAATAAAAATGGGAAAGGAAGTAGCAGTCATGGCCAGAAATTTGTGGAGGGAAGGTATAATTGATTGCTAATAAAATAACGTAATAAAGATTCAATCAAATTGACATTATTCCCACAAAGCGAACACTCCCAAATCACAACTTGTTACATCGAACAACATTAATGGCAATAAACCACGTTTCACTTGAGAATTCTAGTCGTTCACGCGTCTAAGTCCATTCAAGACAATCTTATATCATTTACTGCTTAAAAAATATATTTTTAATTACTGAAAGATAACAAGTATGTTTTTTTTCTATATTGATTTATAATTAAAAATTAGTTTGAATGTTTATTTTAATGTGCTTATAATTCATCACCGGAAACGTGTTGTTGAATGAAGTATACGAAACACAAATACGACGATCTCGATATATATTTTATGTCAAACACCTTTTTGTGCCAGAAATTAGTGACAGGTTTTATTTATATTGATGATGGGACGTTAGCCATTAGTTAGTTATAGTTTAAAACGGGTTTTAAAGTTATTTATAATCCTCGTGTGTGCTTGGAACGTTGGAAAGGAGCCTGGCGCCATCTTGACAGGACTTTTACGACCTCGCCGAAGAAAAAAAGCTTCCCAATAAAACTTTTGTTCAGCATTTCCGCTGGGCAGAGACAAACGAGGTCGGTATTGCAAGCAGCAGTCGCCAGAATTAAGATTTTTTTTTCCTTAAATAATACAAGTTCTTATCCCGGGCTTCAATTAAAAAATAATTTGTAATAATCATCTCATCTACATCTAATAGTATTTTCAAATATATCTAATAAATTTATAAGTCAGTATAATGCGGATGTCATCATCAGTGTCTTTGAAGGCCTTTCCCAAATTGTTTTATCGGCCTCAGTCGTGTGCACTGTTGATATCCCATAAGATCTACCATTACTAATATTTTATACTTTTCGAGTATTATTGCAGAACAATGTTGTTGTTTTCAATCGGTTTAATTGATCATTTCCATTTGTTTCACCGATTATAGATAATTTTTAAATTTTATGGTACAATTACTATTAAAGAATTTATTAAAATATATATATATACATTTTTTTATACCATGTTCGCTCCCAACGTGGAGCATATGGATCTACACATTGTG
>JAGVSQ010001306.1:0-30216 GCA_022683975.1 Rhyacophila evoluta | reverse complement strand
GTCACTCCTCATATCAATTTACAAGTGCGTTAAGCTTATTCTATCCTAGCCTATCCATTTTGGACCGAAATCGTCTTCCTGAGTTTGGTATAACTTTTTTTTCAGTTCTAGTAAAACATTTTAAATACTTTTGTAAGTTTTGAATGAGTTTATTAATGCCGATGAGGATTATATTAGATTTTTCCTCAAACATTAAAAATTCACAATATCTTAGTTTTAAGTGATAATTATATAAGCTGTGACAATAATATAAAACTGAGATATTGATAAATTGGTTCCGCATAGAATTTTTAGTACAATAAGCAAAAAAATATTTAAAGTACTTTAGCAAATATGTTTATTTTCGCAAACGTTAAGCGCGTTTTTCGAATTTGCCAAAAGTAGCCCGCAGGTTAAGTGTTAAACTCGTAAAAGTCGATATGGATCGTTATTTACAAAATTAATGTTTTCACCCTTTCCCATCTAGTGTAAACGCAGTATCAACCGAATTACACATTTTTTCACAAGCCGTTACAACCAGCTGTTGGGACCTGATTGCCAAAAGGGCGAATTTCATTGCCTTTTAAATGGTTTCCGGCGCCATATGGCGAGCGTGATGCTCTCTTTACATAATTATTGCTTGATCAAATAAGATATTTTAAATACACATTTGCATTTTTAAATTTTTTTTCAGTGAAGCAACCCAATTTTTGGGTAATTTGTATTTTCTTTCGGTTCATTTCCGTCGAATAAAGTACATCGCTTTTAGATACAAGAATCCCGGAATACGTTTGATTAAGACAATGCGCAAGGATGAGCACGTGATATTTATTAGATTATTTTTCACAAGAATTTGGCGATTGATTGCTCAATAAACTGGGCGTCAAGTCCTGCATTTTTGGATTTAAAAAAATCGTTATGCACCCGCGAAATTCGAGCCAGCAACATCCGGCAACGAAGCGCGTCTGCCACCACTCGAGGACCGAGGAGGGGCGCTCAAAACTGTAAACTAACCATAATAAATGGTTGTTTTCAGTAATTATTGTAGTAATTAGTACCGCTCGTTTTCATTTGCCAAGTCAATGGCCGACGCGTTTCACGGGCCAGTACACGTGAAACGTAATCAATCGCTTGTGTCCTCTGGGGACATAATCAATATGGCTGATCAACAGGTTGGATGCGCATCGCTTACAAACAATCGTCAGCAATGCAGGCGGAAAAGACTTTCACTGCAAAGCCTATAATTCTCAGTGGAATAGTCGCGCCCCTAGATTAGTAAATTAGTATTATCAAAGCCTGCGAATGTTACACTAGATTGTTACTTTTTATTTAAAAATTGATTATATCCAGTACATTTCGTATGTGGATAAATGCATTATTGTCTAAGTAACGATTGCAGGTAGTTGCGTAAGAAGCGAATAGCCCACATCAGACAATATTTTCAGTTTTCACCGATCACTTACTGGATATTCGCGACTATTACATTAGTTTGAAATAGGTTGTAACTAAACTCATATTCAATTATGTGCACTTAGGTCGAGGCTTCGATAGATACCACGCGGTAGAGAGACAGCAGCAGAGATGCAAAATAGCTATAAATTGGTGAGTGACCAAGTGAGCAGTTGTTGTGACGACAGCGTGTTGACGCGCTACCGAACTTACTTTCACTTGCTCACTCACCTATTTATAGCTATTTTGCATCTCTGCTGCTGTCGCTCTACCACCCTGTCATCTATCGTAGTCTCGGTCTTACGCATATTGCTTCAAACTTCACACTAGTAACACATTTGATTTTCAATAAATCCGCATGGTGCGGGATTCTGCTACATTTTAATGAATTTAAAAAAACGTATCCGGAGAAATAGTGATCGATTAAGGCTAGATTTGGCTTAAGTGTGTAAGGTGTAGTATATCTATTTGATCAGATAAGGTTAACCAACCAATTTAATCCACGTATATACGAAAAAATACAAATACATCTCTATAGAAAGTACTGTATGTGATATATGTGATGAAGCTACAGGAATGGTACCATACCAATGGTGAAAAGTTAATAGGAAACATATCACTCGAATATTCCTATAATGATAACAATCTGGTTTTGTATGCACATGTTGGACATGTGTTTTATTTATGTCGGATTTCTTCACCTGATTATAAGAAGGAATGTTTTACATTTACTCACGTGGTAAGCGCACGCGTGGTCAGAGATAAAAAAGGCAATAAGTAATTTTGTGATATAAGGGATATATTTGTTTCCAAAGTGAACTTAGTCCAATATGCTGAAATTTAAAGGAGAACAGTTTGAATCAGTATTTTTTGTATAGAAGAACCATATAGTAACTACTTTGACATACATTTTTTTTTATACCATGTTCGCTCCAAAAGTGGAACATATGGGGTCTACATATTGTGAAGACATCCACCCCGAAAGTCGAGTTTATGGACCTTCGCAATGTGAAAACGTCTTGAAAGATTATTTTCACGAGAATCGTGTCAGACAATTGCTCAATCCAATGGGCATCCGGTCCTGCATTTTTAGATCTTTTAAACCCAGCAGATGGGGAATCGAACCCGCATTCCCCGGATTGCTAGGCGCGCACGCTAACCAAGGAGACATACATTTACGAAGGTAAAATATATATTCTTTGAAATTATTTCTAACTTAATTATTATGACTTTAACTCTAAACACGAACCATGTGTAACTTCATACGGATAAAAATGCGATTAAATGTATTGGAATGATCATCCTAAGGGATTTATTAAAAGCTCTAGGTAAAATCACATTTTTATCAGAAACACAGCAAGAATATTTATATAAAAAAACTTTAATATGGCAGAAAGTAATAAAATGATAAATACTAACACAGAATACAGTAGGAGCTTGATATAACGGACGAATTTATCTGTTATAATTATATCAAAGTTTTACTGTAATACAAACATTTTGATTTCGAGTCAAGTTAAGAAATGTTTGGGGAAAGTAAGTTACTCGTTAAGAATAGGTTGCGTAAATTGCTGCACTCAGTTTTTTTTAATATCTCGTAATTGTGACTAATATATAATACGTCAAATTGCTAAAACACGTAACGTTCGCCATCGCTATGGCCGAATACCCTATGGCCAGAAAGTTGGCAACCATTCAGCCGGCGGTGGAGTCCGAGAAAGGGCACTTTCTTCTGCGTCAGCGTGACCGAAGGCCGTTAATCTCGCGCGTCCCGTGTTACCAACTGCACCGGATCAAATCAGATCAGAGCGGAGCGTGCCAACATCATTTTCATTCTTTACACTTTCGCTCGCCGGCAACTGTTGAGGGCGTCTCGTGCTGGTAGGCAAGTCACGTCAGATTTCGTTCCGATACGATTTCATTCGCTTGTTAAGATTTATTAACACATTATTAAGCAACTTTACGTGCAAGTGCATAAACATACAAAACGTTTTTGAATAACTCGGTATAAAATCACATATTTTTACTATATAAATATATACACGATACGACGTGTCTCGATTGCCTCAGCAATTGATGACTTCCACTTGAGAGAGAGTGAGTTTTTTCACAGGTCCGAAAGTGGAGTATATGCATGTCCCGAATGCAAAGACTTCTCTTGATATTTTTTTCACAATAAATTAATAAGAGCTTAGAGGAGTGATACTATATTTTTTTAATAGGATCTGTGTAACTCTCTCCCATCAGGTTGAGAAATTGTCTGACGAAAAATTCTCGAGAAAAATAATCTGTCAAGATATGTTTTCACACTGTATAGATCCATATACTCCACTTTCGGAGCGGATATCTTCACACTGTGTAGATCCATATGCTTCACTTTCGAAGCAGACACGGTAAAGAAAACTATCTCGCTAAGTTCCCTTTCATTTCTTTTCTCAATATCTCTCAAACCGTTACTTTTATTTTCTTTGTTGTTGTTTTATATTTTTTTTTATTAATTATTTGATATGTTGTATTATATTATATTTAATGTATGTCATATTGTCAGTGTTCGCCTGTCGCGCTGATATTTCAATTTAGTAACGACACGAAAATTTGCCCCTTTCACTAATGAAAATCTTTTATACACATTACAATGAGAGACGGTTTCATATACAGTAAAAAGAAGATATAAACAATCACAAAAAATGAAGAAGACTTCATGAGACGGTTCCAGAACAATAAGATTCAAAAAGGTTGAACAACGCCGATTTAAATCGAGCGAAATTATTTTTAAATTCACGATAAATGAACCCAGTTACAAAAAAAAACGTTGCAAATACAAGCATGTTTTCCTTTCAAATACAACACAAATTAAATCACATAAATTGCCCATTCGTGCCTCGCAAACATCGCGTGCAACTTGCGGATACTCGCAAATTGTACATTTATCATTACTCATCCTCCGAAAAGTGGATCAGCGAAGAAGAAGAAACCTCCAGTCCATCAGCGAGATTGTTTGACCCGAAGAGTGGCTGCTTATTCAAAACAGTAAGAGGTGAGTGTGCTAAGCTGGTATGGTAAATTACATTTTTATTCATATTACGCTACTATCAAATCATAATAGTCCGGTTTAGAGGAATGCCATTTAATGACAGTTAGTATTACAATGCATTCCGCAGTAAACCGGTATATTTTAACTAGTACTAATAATATGAGCTGTTCCGAAGCATTCCGATATTTTTAATACACGAGAGTCGAAAGTATCTCTTCTATATATATATATGATACTTAACAGAAAAGTCGTATTCAAATTTTATTCGACCTATTTTAAATGTCTTTTTAATTGAATCAGTGTTCAGTTTGCGGTAATTCATGATAACTTTATAACGAATACCGAAGTAGCGAAAGTTTCAGTATAACGTATATTTATTGGTGAAGACGTCTTGACAGATTATTTTTCACGAGAATCGTTTATCAGACAATTGCTCAGTCCAATGGGCATCCAGTCCTGCATTTTCAGATTTTAAAATTCGACCAGATGGGGGATCGAACCTGCATTCCCCGGATTGCTAGGTGCGCACGCTACCAACTACACTAACCAATGAGACATACATATACGAGGATAAAATATATTTTACTATAACGCGATTCGTCCTGTAAGCCCGCGGGGAGGATAGTTGAGCGACCGCGTCAACGTGACAGTAACAGAGATGCAAAATAGCTATAAATAGGTGAGTGAACAGCACGTCAGTCACAAGAACTCACTCACATATTTATAGCTATTTAGCATCTTTCTTTTATTTTTTTTGCCGTCGTCGCTTTGTCACCGCGACATCTATCCTGTCTGCGACCTAATACAATTTACAGAATGTATTACGAGAGTAGCTACAAGATGTTACCATGGCGCAAAAGTACTGGCTTAAGACAGGGATTCTTGAAGGCGCCATGTGGTGTGCACATAGATAGATATATAGAAGAATCATACAATGCAATATTTAAAAATGCATTAAATTTGTTTTGCAGTGAGCGGCAATTGAATGTATGTTGATTTTCAAAAGTCAAATCAGCGTACCACAAGTCAAGGTTAAACAATCAAACGTCGGCCAATTTTTTCAACATCGCAATAGTGCCGTGAGAAATAAACGATGGTACCAACAAAAAAAAACCCAAAACAATTTTTAAATTGTTTTTTAATGACTTAGTATAGACCGCATGAGATGTATTTAATATATTATATTATGGTACTACAACTTCTAGTATGTGGGCGAGACATGTGTCTTATTATGTTAACCCTTTGAATGCTAACAATGATTATATCCCTGTTCATTTTAACAGCGAGAATTATCTAACGATATCTAGACAGTATTCTCGCTTCCTATGAGGTCCGCCAAATACATAATTATGGTAGATAGTGTTTAGCGACTTTCTAGGATACCAAAATTCGGTTGACTTGAAGAAAAGGTAAGTCTGGTTAAGACTCTTGAGACATCAGCAAAAAGTAACCAATTCCAGATATTTACATACAGTAATATTGTCTCCCTGGTAGCTTAGAAACTTACGTGCGCACCTCGTATCCGGGGAATACTGGCTCGATTCCCACATCCACCGGAGTTTAAAAACCCGAAAATGCACGACTAAATGACCATCGATATGAGCAATTAATTGCTTACACAACCAATACTCGTGAAAAATAATTCGCCAAGAAATGTATATCCATATCTTCGCTAATACTACAAGAGCACGTAACTCGATATTTTGGTATAGTTAAGTTTTTTTCAATCTCTTATATCATAGGCACATTTTTGTATTAATACATGTACACATTTTATAAACATACCTGTTAATACACAAAAATGTGTCAATAATGTAAAAGATTTTAAAAAATAAAACTAAACAAAGTCAGTTAAACCAAAAAATACCTGTTCGGAGGGGATATCTTCACACTGTGTGTATCCATATGCCCCACTTTCGAAGCGTATATGGTTGAAAATCGATAGCTAACTACACTAAAGCGTTACGGAATTTGCAAACTTTTTATTAATTATGGCTGTAATAATTGTCAGCAGGTTATTCGAAGTCGTTTCGACGTTATAAGAATGTTAGATCGATAGCTTTTATTATGGTATACTGAAAAAAGCTCCCCTATCTGTCGCGTGATAGCTTTCAGTTCAAAGGCTTCCTTAATCATTACCGTATTGTTATGTATTACGACGCAAAATATGGAACAGACCGAATAAACGATTATGAAAATTCGCCCGCATAATCTATTTCGACGCTGAAAACTTTTAAGCGGGGATTATTTTTATTGCGTGCTGAAATTTCGCAGCAAATAAATTCCAAAACTTTAAAATGACGGTCATATCTAATTACTAATAAATTTTCATGTCACATAAATGAAACAATCATACAGTTGCTTTACTGAAATTTTATTGAAAACACAGTAAAACTAATCATTAATAAAATGATATAGCTGCAGATGCCTCAGGATCTTCTTCAAATCACGGCTTCCGAATACAATGCTATCTTCAGTGTGTATTCGGTGGATGATTAAGATAGCTGGCATGAGAAGATCGACTGGTGACATGGATGTATTTATGAAGTGGCCATACAATGTCAATTATGTATATCGTTGCCAATATTGCAGGTACACGTAACTTGATTTTTGCGATCTCGTTTATCATTGGAACATTTTTGCATTCACGTATAAATTGTACACATTGGTAGAAAAATGAGCCAATGATACGACTCTATTCATTGTGTAATGTTAACTGGTTTTGTTTTAAAAATGGAAAGAATCAAATTTGTATTTGGAATTTTTTTAAATTTAGAACGAATATATCAAACAATATCATCGAAACTCTGGTGAGAACAATCGACAATCATCACACCTTTGGATGATTTGAATAAAAAAATTGCCCATCACAAAAAATATACCGCCGTCGTTATACGAGCATAAATCTTATTGATGCCTATGTTTAATATTTCTGGTAATTCGCCTAACTGAAGTCGGCCCACGATCAAGCCGCACCGAATTAAAATGATGTCTAATTTTTGGCATAAATAATATAAAATAAATTTTCCGAATATCCGGCATCCGCCGCCACAGACGCCCATAAAACATATAAATTCAAAAATAGTTTATGACACAAGGAGACAGCTGTATAAAAAAAATAATAAAACACACATTTGATGCGATTTTGGAAATTAAGCTACTGTTTTTCAGAAATGCGGAGAGAACACGTAGAACACGTAGTAACTCATTACAATTCAAAATACAAATATCGACTGTATAAAAGAAAAAGGACGCAACGCTTAGTTTTTGGAAAATAGCTTTCTTTCAATAATCACTATGTTAACGACTTAATACCTGTTCTATCAAGAGGATGTAAACTGCAAATAGTATCTGAATTTAGCGTTTATTTTGAAAAAATGGCCTTTCAAATTTACGACTAGGAAAAGAACTTCCACCACATCAATTTTATCGTATTTTATTTTAAATAGGTTATTAAATTTATATGTGATTGGATACATAAAACACTAGTTTTCAAGATTGCGTGTATTTAACATTTTGGCTTTGGTCCTTAATATCTATTTTTTATTTTTTTTATACCATGTTCGCTCCCAACGCGGATCATATGGATCTACACAATGTGAAGATGTCCACCCCGAAAGAGGAGTATATGGATATCCGCAATGCGAAGACGTCTTGACAGATTATTTTTCACTAGAATTGTCTGTCAGATAAATACTCAACCCGACGGGCATCCAGTCCTGTATCTTTCAGATATTTAAAATTCGACAGATGGGGAATCGAACCCGCATTCCCCAGATTACTAGGCGCGCATGCTACCAACTGCGCTACGAGAGAAACCAAATTGATAGACGTTTACTGTGCCTCCTATAATTTTTATGTGTGGGTTACGTCCATTTTCATTTCTAGAGTCGATATGTTGTATATGTCGTTCGTTAGATAAAATCACACTATGGTGACCGCCGCAAGACTTTGCACAAGTATGTCTGGTATCAACGAGTATCACACTAATAAAACCAATATCATTATAAAGTCCAGATATTTTAACGTTGTTTAAATCAATAATATATCTTTACTTGCCTCTTCACGTATCTTCATATATCTGTATTTTATTGGTGTATTTTTAGAGTCTTTATAGTGTAAAGTTCTTGGGTTCAATATAGAAACACTACAACTTTCGTAGAAACAATAATTGATAATCTTTCATGCATGCCCAATTACAATACGTTACATTACGTGCTTTGTTAATAACGGGATTCCTTAACTGCTGGCATGCAGAAAAATTACATTCGCAGTAATCAGAGTGAGCGAAATTTTCGAGCCATCTAAAGAAAGTTAAATTCAATGAAAATTTGAAGTAACGTATTTTGAAAGCTCACGAGATGAACACTGAAATTGTAAGGCATCATGTTTATACTACTAGTTCCAAAGAGGTCGCATTTTAATGAACCACCGTTTGCAATTGTCTTAAGGATGCAATTAGATGAAACTTTGGATTGATTACATGGAGTGTGTGGTTGAAGAAATTACCTCATTTTTAATTATATAAATATGGTGTGGAATTGAATCTGGAAGACTTGGCATGAAGGTATGTAATTATTAAAAATAAGAATTGTTTCTTATATTTTCTCAATTAACAGCTTTTAAATCTTTACTTTTTATGAAACGCTAAATTTATTTATTATAAGCATAATGTTTATACGGATTTTGTGATAACTTCCTGAGTATTTGTGGCTAAGTTAATCACGAATACATTAGCCTGAAAAAGTGACTTCACTTTTACTAATGACTGCTTTCCCAAAATCACAAGATAATAGTAAAAAATAATCTTTCTTTTTACACCATGTTCGCACCCAAAGTGGAGTATATGGTTCTCCGCAATGCAAAGACGTCTTGATATTTTTTTAATTATGAAAAATCAGATAGATGGAGGAATCGAACCCGGATTGCTAGGCGCGCACGCTAACCTCTACGCCACCGAGCAGTGGATGAATATAAAAGCTATATATGTATGAGCGCCATTTATCGGATACATTATAAAAGAGAGAAACCAAAATAAGCATGCACACTGGAAAACATTGCGAAATCCCACGCGAATTGAACTTTTTATTTTAGAAAATCCCATACGTATAAGTTGATAGTAACGTTGATATAGCTCGACACGCTGTCACTGTTATTAATTCTCGGGAATTTTAAGAAAAAAAAAATCTTCAATAAAGCTTGCCAAGTTAATAAATTGTGTAAGCAGAAAGCTTCTATTTCGTGACTGTGACTGCTCTTGGACCACAAGCTTTGATTAAAAACAAATAAAAAACAAAACATCGGCAAAAATAACTCGATTTTCTACGAATTTTATTAATGGTTATTATACATATTGCAATTTTCTATATATAACTATAAACACGTACGTTTTAATCTCGCCAAAATATTATTGTATGTGGAGTAGATATTGTTACGCATGGCCCGCGACAGAAATTTCACAGTTGTCGAGTAAGGTGGCCAGAAAAAACACACTAAAATCTATTCTATTAATTATAAATATCGGAATATTTAAAAAACAATTCACAGTTTAACAGATTTACACTTTTTTTTACAAATTTAGGAGAATGTATATGGTGTGAATTAATGTTAGCGCATAATTTAGAGCGTGGCAACAAAAGTCTTAGGTCACACTGATGTTCGGTAAAGCCTTTGAATGCCGATTTGTCGTTGATTCATACGCAGAAATGCACCAAGTCTAGAAGAATAACAACGAGAGTTGGCTGTCAAAAAAACTATAGCAGACGACACTATTCAGCTTAATAAAGAAACACATCCGATATTATTATTAATGACGACGGATATAGCGAATTTTACTAACGTGATAAAACCGAATGTGGGCAACTAAATAGTTAATATCATTGCATTACTAAAGTGGACCTGTAAAATCGAGTCCGGCGGACTTTGACCACACAAATATGGAGTTGTAAACGCTCAATCTATCGGGGATCTAACATCCCCCCGTTAGATTTTAAATACTGTTAAGAAGCTGCGGGATTTTAACTTGGCCCTGAAGTACTGCGCTTACTAATTGATCATCGAATTACATTTATTTGTCTAGTAACGAACCTCATAATATAATATTTAAAAAGTTAAATAATATTGTCAACCTTATAATATCTTCTCGTGATACCCTACTCATGTGATATCAAATAGGCTATGTTTCTATCACTTCATTGCAGTTGCCATACGTATGAAGAGATTCAGGGTTGTAAAAAGTTTCAAAATATTATTATATATAAATTTAATTGCATATTTTAGAAGTGTAGAACTTGATTGTAACAGTACGGCTATGAAATCTAGTCGAGTATGGCACTAAGAAATTCACCCCAGTAAAAAACATTTAAAATGACCGACACGCAAAACATATCAAATAATGCAGACAATTTTAAAACCCTAACAACCAAAGAAGTATATTTTTAATTTTTAACTAGTAGATGTTTACTTTTTGGTCTAGAATTGCTGAAAATACTTATTTTTTTGAGTTTCCCAAATTTTACGTACCTATTCAACTTCTTAAGCCTTATAAAGGTCGGATTATACGAGACCGTTTTCCAGAACACTTTGGATAATAAAATCCTTGAAATAAACCACACGATAGGACCATTACATATTTCAATTCGAGTAATATATTTACTTTTAATCCTCGGCCGTTATGAAGTTCGCGTGCGAAGCGGGAAAAAAACAATAAGTCATTTCTATGGCCAGGCTTTCGCGTGTCAGCGATCATTTTCACGCAAGAAAATAGTTGCCTGCGTTAACAGTTTAGACATTATCGTAATAAAGACTTTAATAATATTAGAGACGCTCATTTCTTTATGAACAACTTTACATCAATTTATTTACAAATATAACTCATTTTATATAACACTACAAAAAGTAGTTAGCAATTGCAATTTAAACTTGTAAATAAGTTTAACTCTCTCATTACTGTCATAAAAGATACAGTGCTGGTTCTAGTAAAAATGTATGTTTTAAAGTCAAATTATAAAAAAATCTGCTAGATCAATGATTGTAATTAGCAATAAAATTCATTTTATCACGTATTCAAAATCGAATAACATAAAATAAGAAATGCAAAAAAATAACAGATAAACAAAAGAAACGACATTTCTAGATAGATATCATTTACTAACTGCTAGCCGTATCTAAGCGGTTTGAATATTACCTCTCTTTCCTTCTGAGACGTAATGACACTATTCAGATAAGTGACAGACGCTGCCGTTACACTCATACGAAGTGATCTAATACATGTACATGCTGGCCCCTATTTTGTATGCCATGTTCGCTTTCAAAGTGGAGCATATTGATCTACACAGTGTAAAGCTATCCACCCCGAAAGATAAGTATATGCATCTTTGCAATGTGAAGACGTCGTGACAGATAATTTTTCACAACAATAACTCAACCCAATGGGCACCCAGTCTTGCAATTTTGGATTTTAAAAATCCAACAATTGGGGAATTAAGCCCGCATTTTCCGGATCGCTAGGCGCGCACGCCACCAACTACGCTACCGGGGAGACCGTATTAATACGAAATAATTATGTCTGTTGATATTGATCAATATTTTTATTTTGTAATGACATCATTGAAATAATAGGGGTTTTTATGTGGAACACGTAATGTATGAAAACCTTCCAATCGTTATATTTGGAGAAATTAAATAAAATATAAGTACTAATTACACCCTATCTATCACCGGGTAGTAAGAGTTAACGTCACAATATGTTCTCCATTAAAATCGTTGAATTTCAACCGAGTTGACCGATATAAAGTATTTTTATCTATTATAAATGCACCATATGCTTCAATCAAAGTGGAAACGGTAAAGAATATCTTTCAGATGTATAGTAGAAAAAATCTACATCATATACAAAAATAAACTTATTCCATTAGTCTGTCCGTGATTCAGGCATCGCAATTGTACCGCGTCACAATGACCAACGACTGTCCGACAGATGTGTTGAACACCGGATTGTTCCAACGATCTAACGTGTTCTCATTGCAGATATCAATAAAAAATTGGTACAAAAAAAAAAACAATCAAACACAATATTTAGTAATATTATTTAAAATATATATTTAATATATGCACATAGCCCTTCTTAAGCCTTTCCTTAATGTATACATTTATGCAATACGGTAACTTTAAACAGCTGTATTTTTATCATTTCGTAAGCAGTAGGTGATGAAATTAGATGGATAAACTTGCTCAGTTATTTATATATACTGGTATTTTTTAAAACTATACATGCATGCGTTTGATTCTTTTAAATACAGCAACGTCCCGCAGCATGTCGATTTAATCGAGATCGGTTTTACTCTTCAAGTGAGTTCGAATTAAACGTTTTGCCATACAGTTACATATTTCATAGTGTCATAGATAAAGTCTCAACAAATTACTAACGGTATTTACCTTATTTGTAACAATTTTTAATTGAAGCTATGGCGCCACATTTTTAGTACAATGGTTTTATAATCTAAATTATTTAAAATCAATTTCCATGAAGCACCATCAGTCGAAAATATTATTGGTTTTATAATCGATTTAGATATCAAATAGCATTTAAAGGCCAAATTTACGAGTAATATAATGTACATCGCCGTCTTGAAAGTGTTGACATTAAATACACTGTAATTTACCCCATTTGGCGGCCTATTCTTATAAGTGGAAAAATTCTCAATGCGGTCCTGCAGTAAAAAATACGCCCAAGGCCACAGTAAAAGATAAATTTATATCCTAATCAGCGGAATTACATTCGGTTACAAATAATCGCGGTGAACCAAAAAAAAAAAAAACTTGCGGTTTGTACTATTATAATGTCATAGCCTGCGAGCGTCAGTCAGCATTTTCGCTACATCGCCGAGAAAGAGTCAGATTCACCGCTCGACTATTGAAACACAGATTATAAAGAGCGAAAAAAACCACAAGACACTGGCACCGAATAAAAATAAGCAAGGGAACGCGGGCACACATGCGAGAGTGTTGTAAATAACAATACGACTTCACAAAAAAGCTAGTCGAATATAAATAAACGTGAGTAACAAACAAACTTACGCTACTTTCAAACACACGCACTTAATTTACGGTAGATCAATAATAAAATATACAATCGATATTAAACGATCAACAGTATGATATTTTTATGGAATCATGACATCCAACAATAAAAAAGCTCAGAAATAACATATACCGAATGAGCTTCGAGAACGAAAGCTTTCTACGAATACTGATGCTATGACTTCTGTAATAATGAGGCAATATGAGAACGGGACATAAAGACATGAATATTGGACATATCTTGGCTGCGTACTTAAGATCCTTCAAAAGTATCAACCTCATCTGCATCATCTTCTGGTAATTTATTTAGGAATTCTGGGGGATCTTTGCGGGGTATATTCATTGGAGCTACGAGGGAATCGAATATGCGAACAAATGATAGAAATAAGATTTATTAAATGGTCATGTAATCTTCATGGATCCCGAAGAATGTAGAGGGGTCGTGCATAAAAAATATACAAAATGGCATATTTATGTAAATGTTTTCAAAAGGATGTAACCGGATTTGTGTCTTAATTAAGGTTTTAATTTTGAATAAAGATGGCCTGAGAAATTTGTGACCAAGAATAATTACCTCCAGATAATCAATTTTACTTCTTTTTATTAAATAAATTAATTTAGTGAGAGACTAAAACACCAGTTATAGTCCTGATGCACTTCAAGGTTATGCCTATTTAATTTTTTGACTTTGACCCAACAAAACCCAAGACCCAAACTTGTTTTGTGCCTCCTATAAAATTTGTTCTATATGGGTTACGTCCCTTTTCGTTTACGTGAGATGCGATAAAAAATAAAATACTATGCGATATTGATTAGGCGATAATTTTTAAATCCGAGAGCGTTTTCTTTGAATAGCACGCATGGAAATGTTTATAAACGAGCCATATTTCATTATGCTACTATTTATACGGTAAACAATAACTGTCACATAAGAAATGAAATATTTTTCATTCAACTTCTTGAGTAAATAAAGAAATTAATATGATGTTTCGAATGAGTGAAATAAGCGACAAATATCATGATGCACTTCCCCGAAGACTTCATTACGAAAAAGGTTAAAACAAAGAGCATCGCGACTAGACGCGTTGTCAACATGTGCGTCGTCGTGTTGTGCGCTGTGGGAGAAATGTCCCGGAAGACCACGGATATTACGTGTCGAGTTTCAAAATAAACCGTCAGAATGTAACAACCGTGCCTAGTGGACATTCGCTGGTCTATTTTATAATTAATAATATTAAGCCGCTATCACGCCAACAGTAAATTCCAAACAAACAAGATTAATATCGATATCATTTTTGCTTCTAAAGATTACAAATGAGTCATAGCGGCAAAAAGCCCCCATTAATAAAATCGTACAGAATAAAAAAAGAGGAACAAGTACCGTTACTGCCTACTTATGAAAAATCAATAAACATAAACGCCAAATTAAAATTCATTTTCATTTGTGAATATTAAAGAAGCGGCATATGGTGACATCACTTCACGATTCATTAAATCGCTGCCAGGCAAATGTGATTCATTCATTGATTGATGATCACGGTACGTGATTATTGAAAATCAATTGTAAATATGTCTTCTTATTCTGTTTTGAGTTTCCTGCCAAGCGAAGCACGTGGCAAAACGCGTCGCTTACAGTAAGTAAATACTAATTTTGTATGTATATATCGACTCTGTTTAGGCAAAAGGCATTCACCCTCAGTTTTTTGAAAAGTGCTTTTATTTTTATATAGGTCCAGCGTCGTAGCTTCACTTTGTCAGTGATAAGAGGCTGCATGGTCCGTTCTCTTATCTCCTAGTTTCGAACGAAGTCACACCACTGTATTCGTAGAACAGGCACCTGTTCTCAAAACTTAGAATACGGTCGCTTTTGCCCTTTGTTGGGTGCCACGTTTCGCAATCGTAGAGCAGCACTGACAAAATACACGCACTAAACAAGCAGCATTGTTCAATACTGAATACATATTTTTCTTTTCACTCAAAACTTGTGCTAAAGTTGTTGATCAACCATATTTAATTAACTATCATATTACATTACAGAATAACTGCTTAAGCGCCGACTCGAAGCATACTTACACAAGACAAACCGTTTCGACTCGATGGGCCAGAGATGTCGTCAAATCAAAGGTTTCCAATACATCATTTCGAATACAGAATTCGTTATATAATCTATTAATTTATTATACTTGCTTCAAGAAACCCTATACGAATGATTATACAATATTATTTACACCAATAATAATGCGTTACGACAATTATTCCTGAACGTGACAATCGTCTCTTATGTAAGTATTCTTAGTAGAATTCATTATAGGCCACGTGCTCCAGAACACGTTGAACACGTTGAACACAGAACTCCTGTATCTCGTTTCAGGAAAATCTGACAAGTTAATATAAATTTGTTACGTTACATGCAATCAAAGTATATATTCAATTTAATACTTGATGCCCAAAGAGTTGTCGGCACGATAAGATTTAGGTTCAAGTATTGACAAAATTATTGTTTTCTTATTGTTATATTGAAGTACTTTGGCTCAGAGAGTGATTTGTAAACGGATGCGATTTGGTGCCAGAAATGACGGGTTTTAATCTTGCAGTTGTATATGAATACATATATGGATTTTAAAACTACAAATACAGGACTAGATACCCGACAAGTTGTGGGATTAGTAGACGGCCAATACGTTAATATAAGGTAAAACAACTGGAGAGATCTATATGCTCCATATTCTACCACGTATACACCGATACATATCGACCATTGAAAGAAAAAAGAAAGTAGCCCTCAATTTTTTTTAAATAACTTTTATTCGATAATCTGAATCTTAATACACGTTCCACCAAAAAGATATAAGCTGAAAATGCCAAATTAGTGTCTAAATTTAGCTTTAAAGTTTGAAAAAAGAATGACCTGTGAAATTAGCAACCAGGTAAAAAAGCTTCCACCCAATCTATTATATTGGGTTTCCTTAAACGACTTTTAAAATTAATATAATATTGAGTAAATAAAACACCAGTTTTACTCTTCATACACTTCAAGATTGTGTCTATTTAATGTTTTGACTTTGGCCCAAAATCATTAAATAAACGTTTTTTGTGCCTCATGTAAAATTTGTTCTACGTGGGTAACGTCCTTTTTTCTTTCCAGTCAATATTATCATAGTATTCTTATACTCGTCATCACCCTAAACTACATTCACTTCAATGTCGAGGAAAACATAGATATTAGCAATGTGAAGATTTATATTGACTGATTTTACATGGACCTGCAACTTTTTAAACCTAAACTAATTCCGACATACTAGAAGAAGGCCGCTCAATATTATCAGTTATCAGCTGTCATACTTAAAAAATAAATTGTCCATATTCTTTCATAATTTGAAATATATTTCAGTACATTAATCCATCATTGTCACCGACGGCAAATTTCATCATATTAAATTGTTTGTAAAACAACAAAAACACGTATCGTGTAACAAGCATTAAATTCTGTACTATGTCATGTGTGTAAATGTACCAAGTGAAATTTAAATTTGTAATTTCAAATTATAATTTAAATACAGCGCGTCTGCATCATATGGAGGAAGATACATTTGTATGCCATTCGCTGAAAGTGATACAATGTCTATTAGAATAGACGAGATGCGACTAGGCATGGGCAACAAACAAGTCAATCGAGTAACCGGTCAACTGCATTTTAGAATAATCGTCGGTTATTTGGTGGACCGAATTATTTTGTCGGTTAATTTCGACCAAAATACAACAATTGAATTTATATATTGTTAGAATAATTGAATAAATGTTATGTATTATATATTTATTTCATAGGCTGTTGGCAGTCCGAAAAAACACAAAACAACATGAAAACTGAACGTGAAGTTGGAGTTTACTTTGAGGGATTTTATATGATAATCGATGCATTTTAATTTATCTGCTAACTCAGTCCAGGTTCAGATGATGAATTTACGCGTTTTACTTGAGAACTGAGCATAGGTTGTAAATTTAATTCAGAGAAAGACCGGTGGCCGACCATTCAGTAGCAAGTGGCTCATCACTGAATATTTTAAGTATCTTTATAAATATATCAACATTTATCTGAATGTATAAAACTTCATACACATTTCATCAAAAGGATATCAGCTGAAAATGCCGAATAAGTGTCTAAATTTAGCTTTTAAGCATGAAAATAGAATGGCTTATGAAATTTTCAACCAGGAAAAATAGCCACCACTTAATAAATTTTACTGGTTTATCTTAAATAACTTATTAATATCATATTGAGTAAACAAAATTCCAGTTTTAGTCTTCAGGCACTTCAGGGTTGTTTCTATGTAATGTTTTGACTTTTGACTCAAAATCACCAATTAAACGTTTTATGGGCCCGTGTAAAATTTGTTCTATGTGGCTCACGCCATTTTTCCTTTCCACAGTCGATATGCATATTATAACTTAGATTAAATATGTCTACACATACAAGAATATACATGATTTTTAAACACGAAAACAGTACTTATTTTAATAAATAAGCATGCTTTGGCCTATCGTAATCGTTCCATGCTCGTGGGTAGCTGATACCCATACGAATAAATAATCTCTAATCTTCCAACATAGAATAACGTATTTCATTAAGTATAGACTGAATTTTAAAATCAAGTACAATGCCACCAGTCAACAGCTATCACCATAGATGACCGGAAAATAAATAAATTAATCTAGTAATCAAATAACGGATCTCGGTGTATTCGATCATTCGGATCTTAAAAGAGTTGAAGTATAAAGATACGTCTCAGCTCTAAACTTAAAATTAAAAGTTCTGACAGACATACCGAATGACTCAGTCGCTGTAGTGAAAAAAAACTAAATAAAAGCTTATGATATATATACGGAAGAGACCGTCGAAGCGTGGAAGAAAGAGTCACAGTGTAACACACAATATTAATATAATGTAAAATGATAACGTTGTAAATTTATAGACAAAAGCCAATTAAATATTTCAGAATAATCCGTAAAGTCACAATCGAGACGCAGGCTTTGTGTTTGTGTTCCCCCAGGTGGCAACATTGTCGTGAATGAATTTACCATTATATTAGTCATTTCCTCTAGGTTATTTTTTTATATGCAAAAAACGAATTTTTTATCGAAATGATACTCATAGTTCATCCGCATTATATATATAGAAAAATTATAACACTTTAACAAATATGAATACACAAATTTACATCGGTGTAACTCCGATATAGTGAATATTAATATAGTTTGTAAAATTATGTGATGTCACAATTCAAACATTTTTTATATTATACATACATTCAACAAGGTTGCATAGAGACAATATAAATTTATTAATTTTGAGCACACTCCACAAAGTAAAGGATTATGCCTTATTTTAACTGATTTTCACAACGATTGAATGTCCCAATCACTCAGTCTATCTTGCATTTTCTATATCGCTACAGCCTTTGAACCGTCGATTTTTGGTTCTTAGGCGCCAACTCGCTTACAGAGACGTAACACTAATGTTAAAATTACACATTATGTAAATACAACAGCTTAAATGTTTTCAATAAATATTTTAATCTGTATAGCGTTGAAAGGACAATCCGGTTAACATAATAGAATTAGGATTTAAAGCCGTGACATCGGCGAAGACGAATTATATGATATTATATGATAATATTTTCCGGATTAACTCTTAAGTGGAATTTGAGGAAAAAAAACGAATAAATATTATGTTTCTGTATTAAAATATGCTCAATATTTGCATCGCATTCCACCACCCGCCACGTTATCTTTTATATGGCCATATCCATGGCGTTAAGAAATAAGGCGCTTTTCAAAGTACTAGAAATATCCCAGGGGCAGTTTTTTAATACTTTAATAACCATGTACTAGACTGCGCATGATTCTTATACTAATTAACTAATCCTTGTTAATATCGATCCTGGCTGAGAAGTGACTATCTCGCTCGCTGTAGGATTTTATGTTTTTAAATATAAAATTGTCTTTTGTAAAATCAAGTTGCAATAGCCGTCCGGTCCGACACATGGTTGAATCGAATTGAGAAGCTTTTTCCTTCCCGACACATGAGGACGTTTTTAGAAGACGTGATGAGCATCCTGCGATTCGCCACATAACCAAATATGAGATTCTGAAAGACTAAGCTCACAGAGCTTTTTCCTACCACTAAAAAAGCTGTCCATCCATCCGCCTCGTCCTTACATTTGATTTTAATCAGGCATATCTCAGATCTTTGATATCTATTTTATCCCACCGGAATGCCCCTGATCTAAATATAAATTGCCACGCACTCAAGTGTGCTTAAGTTAATCATATATAAAACGAACAACGGAGACTTATTTGGCCAAGCAATTATGTCAAGAGAACATCATAATCGCCGTATAAAGCCGCAAACTTTTTCAAAGCAATAAAATTCGCCCTTGCGGCAAATAAGTCAGATCTCCCAATGAGTCCAACATATGGTTGCACCGACTTCCACATTTTTTGACATTCCCGCAGTATGGGGTTAGTATTATGTTTTGTAAAACCACAAGGACACGTTGGCTGCCTTAACAAGATCGATATATCTCATACCGAGTCGATTAAATTTATTCACACTTTGTAATTAAGTGTTTTTCAACCATCGGACGATGGGCCTCCTGTCGTAAATATTAAATCGAGCCAATGTTACACTCTGGACGAAAATAACTTAGGAAAGTGATCATTTTAATGAATTTCAGTAGCTGGAACGGAGGGGCCGGACGCGCTAGCACCACACGGACAGATTGACCGATATATCCACAGAACGCACAAATCTGTTTCGCAACACGTGCGATGATCGTATTTTCCCGGAAACCAATCGGACCGTTGTCTTAACGAGAATAGGACAAACAGCCGGCGGGACTGTTATATATATTCAATGTAAATAAAAATATTTATTCTTCTAGCAGATGTAGCATTTTAATCATTGTTCATAAGCAGGAGCTGCCGACAAATTGATTGCCAGAGGCGTATCCAAAATTGAAAATGGATTTCCGAGCGGTTAATGTTTTTTTTAAACAAAACTCCGCACATATAAAAATGATGTTAAATATAAAACGAAGAGATTTCTTCTTTTTTTGCCATAAACATTCGGAAAATTGTGAAAATTTAATTGACAACTACGAATACGAGAAAATTTAAGACGTTTGTACACATTAAAACAGGTTTCCATTATAATCGGGTATTATTAAAGACTAATAAATAATACGGTCCGATAAATAAAATAGTCCGAGGTTACCAACTTCCATTAAACACGGATCATACCCACTCATTAGAGACATTTCAGTGGAGAATTTAAGAACAATACAAGCCTGAATCAATAAACAGATTAGCACATTAAGGTGCATTATTATAATACGGCTTAATTTGGATTGTAGAAGTGCGGATGGCCTAAATTATTGTACGTTCTAGCAATTAGCAGCAATTGTTTCGCACAATTGAAAGCGAGCTGTGTAATTAAAGGGAATTTAAAGACTCGTCATCGCGGCGGAAAATAGCCCAGGCAAATAAAACGTCAGCGAGGTTTATTGAAAGAATGGCAATGGAACCAATTAATTGAGCTGCAGTGACAAATGCATCGCAATGAGTGATGCAAGTCTAAAGAGTTCCTTAGAATTTATGTCAGAGGAAATGCACGTGTATTGTGATATTGTACATATTGTGACACTAGAATAACAAAACAATAGCTGCGTAAGTCATAGCTAAGTGTAACGTAATATAAGTTGTGAGATCCAAAAGCCAATTATATTTTCAAGTATGTTTATCTATGGTGTTTGTTAACCCAACTGTCACGTAAACAGTCATTCTAAGAGAATATTAAGAGGCTGAATATGACCAACGGGAAGAGATGGCTGGACGATGGCTGCAAGGAAATGGAAGCCATTGACAAGGGTCCGGATAGAATGAGTGTTAAATAGAGACACAAATATTTGTGGAAAATATATAATGTACTGTAGCACCACCGACGTGGGTGACGTATGTAGATTAATGGTTTGGTGGAAAGATGTCGTATCTTCTGGAGAAATTTTTAAAGTATAAAAAACGAGAAACAAGGATTTTACTTGATCCAGGGCGCTGAATATGTAGCTACGCCACAGTATCTTTTTGAATACTATATTTGGAAATTACAATATAAATATACGACGCAGACGAACTCAATCTTGATAAAAACTGGACATACGTACTCTAGTCACAACGATAAGAGCTTGAAATTTGCCCCCACGAGCGACAAAATTAAAGTAAAATGATAATTATTTAGTAAAATACGTAAATTCGTTTTGGTATTTGCAAAAACTTACTTAATAATATAACATCACAATGAATTAGATGCATCATGCAGGTTTTTTGCTGTCACAAGAATAGAACCAGCGATCTCCATCTCGGACAAACTCACAATCTTACCCAGTCATCCGCCAAGTCATACCGGGTGACTAATCCAACATTACCCCCAGATGCAGTTACCTTCGCAGCATAATCGAATCATCGGCAAAAAAGACTCTGGTTCGCTCGCCCCGATGTTAAATTGGTCGTAAGAATTTTACGCTTCGCCATTTATGTAAGGCGAGATTCGTTCCCCGGTCTTCGTCTACAGTAGATGATGAGAGATTTCTTGTCGTATCATTCGCACTCGTTTTTTGTAGTAAATGGAAGGTTTTTCCATCACGACGACGGGATCATTACCCGAAACGAATATACTTCAGTCGCAGTTAATTGGCGAACCAAATCAAATGCCGGACGGAATTACCACGCATATCTAGAATTTTCTCTCCGATACTTGTCATTTTTTTTTACTTGAGTCGTTTTTAGAGTATGATCTTATCCATATTATAATGCTTTAACCACAAGTTAGGTAGACATTTTTAAAATCACGTTCGCAATGAATAATTGTGGTATATTGATCTACAACAGTGGTTCCCAAAGTAGTTCCTACAGACTCCCAGGGGTCCAATGCTGAGAGGGTTTATAACTGAGGGGATCCGTCCCAACTTAAAATTAATTTAGGGGTGCGTGGACAAGGTCGCGGGGTCCGTGAAGGTTTACACGCGCGAGCTAAAAAAAAACCGAGAAATTATAATTCTGGGCTTGATTCATTTTTTTACAATCTATAAGAAATAATTTTTCGGGGGCCGCGGATCATTTTAAATTATTTTAAGGATCAATAACAAAAAAAAGTCTGCAAATTACTGATGTATATGGAGCGAAGACGTTCACTTCGTAAATTGAGTATATCTCTCGCAATTTCTTAAATTATTAACATACTTTTATAGTTTATGAAAAAAATCGTTAAAATATATTTTTTGAATTAAATCTTAAAACCAATGAAATTCACCGGTTTGACACAATATATCAGCCAGTATTTTTTTCACCATTTTCACTCCGAGAGTGGAGCATATGGGTCTACACAGTGTAAAGATGTCAGCTCCGGAAATGGAGTACATGGTTTACCGCAATGTGCCAGATTTTTTCACAAGCATTGATTGTTAACGAATTGCTCAACCCATTGGTCATCCAGTCCTGCATTTTTGGATTTGAAAAATGTTCAACAGCTGTGGGAATCGAGCGCGCAATCACCGGCTCCAAAGCGCGCACGCCTTGGTCACCGAGGACACATAGTATAGATTACAATACCCCCATTGTTAGCTTACTCTATTGAGATGAATTTATTTGATTTACGAGCAATTGCCACATGATATTGATATTGTTAATACGTATGTGCTAATAAAAGACGTTAAAAATGTATCCGTAAAATTTTAAGATAGATAAGATAGATCAAACACTAGTGTCGACTGTTGAGACACTTTCAACCCATATTATAGTACACACAATTTTTATTTATAAATTAAAACCATTAGTTTAGCTAATTGTTTTAATGAAAATGTTGTACATCAACAAAATCGACCTTAGTATAAAAAAAATACGATATGCGAAAAAATATAAATACGATAATTTAATAATGTATTAATTGGAAGAAGTCCAAGTAGCCTGTTGTGTTAATTATACTATCACTTTTACACAGTCCATTTCAAGCCAGGAGCCCTAGCCCTCAAAAGGACCACGAAATATGCATGCTTTTGAAAAAAAACTTAAATTGAACACTTGCCAATCTATAATTTGTATTTAAAATGCAGTGTATTAATATCGTCAAATAAAAATATACGTATGATACTGTGTATATAAACAAATAAAAAATATTGTTGATTACGAAACACATTTTTTTTTAGAAGACGTGAACGAATTTTTAATACCGCGAGAGCATTAAGATAACGTTTAAGAATCACTGTGTTAATGTATTGATTCATACTGGGCTCCACAAGCAGAGATAGAATAATTATTTTACGACATGTGGCTTACAAAAATATTTTGCAACGACATTGAGCAGAAATGTGGCATTGGATAAAATTACATGTAAATTACAAAAAAATCGCCGATTCATACGTATTATTATTAAAACTATGGACAAAGGAAACATATAATTTGAAGTATCATATGTTCATTTACTATATGTTTTACATTTTAAATATCTGAACATACTAATGGTTTGTTTAATCGGAGTTTAATTAAAAAGACTTATTTAGATATTTTTTTGTCAATCGCTATTAGAATAATTTACACCCCATAACAAATAGCTATTTTAAAATTAGTCTGTTACAATGTAGAAAAAATATATAAACATATGAATATTATAAAAACTATATTATTCTATACAGTAAAAATATTAATAGAAGAGCTCGCATATAACATACACTCTTTACTTGTTCTTCAAAATTGACGACGTTATTATAATTTACTTGATGACGTAAATTTACGATTTACGTTCTCGATCGATACCCGAGATTTATTGAATTTGGAGACCAATCTGCGGTTCCTAATACGGCCCGCGGGCCGGACGATCCCCACCCGATATAACAGACTCCGATAAATGTGAAACAACCGAAATATTTTTATGTCGAAAATGGCTATTAGCAGCACACTTTTTTTTACATTTACATTTAATGTGAAATTTTTTAACCTTGCGGCCTAATGCTAGCATTCCCGTTGTCAATTTTATCAATTATTTAGTTTAATATTGTTTGTTTCTACTATATACATCATGTATGTCTGGTTATATTATAATATGATACTTAATAAGAATAATTTCGCTTTTTCTAACATTACAACAAAACACTTTAGTGCAGTCCACAATTTTGCGCTAAATTTTTCATAGAAAAATTATATACATAAAACACTACCAACACAATTAAAAAACGCGTGTATTTCTATCTATCGGTAAAATTTTAAACCTATATTGCGTTCAAACGACATTTTTGCAAAAAAAAAAATCATGTGAACGGACTATAACGTCTTAAAACATTTTTTAATAGTTTCTTGTATAAGTCAAAACGGCCAATACCTGATATAGGCCTCAGATGTATGCGAAGCAAACGTATAATATCACAATACAACCGTATTTCTTTCTACAAAAAAGCGACATAGACCAAGTGAGGAAATTATCTTGAATCACCCATCTTGAATGTGACATGTTAAATTTGGAACTTCCTCATCATGTCCACCTTAAATGTTTCCTAATGTTAAAAGAGTCGGTGCCAGAAATGAAGCACCGCAAATAAAAGAAACGAATCATTTTAAGACTGAGTCACTTCTTCTCTTTGTCTTTTTGTATTAAACAAACCAAAACAATGCTCAATTTCAATCTGATTCAAACTGACTCTTTCAGTCTGATTCAATTGAATGATTACGTTCTTCTCGTATTAGATTCACTAACTTAAAATATTATAGAATCCAAAGATATCGGACTGGATGCGAAGTGAGTAAGCGAAATGACAACTCCTGAAAGTCTTTCTCGTGAAAGAAATCAGACAAAATGATTATTTACAATGAACGAGGAGAACCATAGCATCTATTTAAGGAGTGGTAATCTTCACGCTGTTGAGATTAAAATTCTCCCCTGAAGCGGACATGGTAAAATAATATTAAAATAAATCAGATACCCGATTCACCGGGTCGGGATAACCAAATGATTGATCAACTGTAGTGAAAAAAATATATACAATAGAGGTAACCCCAATGATAAGTGCTAAATGTGTCAATAGTATTGCTATCATCTTATTTCACATAAGATTTATTTCCTGAAGAACGCGATTGTAATCGACACGCGGCATTGGGAAGCACGGGTATTGATAACAAGGTCAACCGTAATCTTTAATATCATTTATGTTCACTGTCGATTTGGATTAATATATTGTAACTGCATAGCAGTAAATAAAGAGAATATCTGGGAATCAGCGACGCAGCAAGAAGAATTGCATTACACTGATCATAATATTATTTCAAGTTGTCAATCTTGAACATTTGAAATAGTCAATAATTCGCTCAACGTATCAAAAGAAAACGTTATTTATCGGAGCCTTATCACTACACAATTTAACCCTTTGCGTCCTACGGTATTTCCCCGAATCAAAAATTACACAATAAATAATTAAAAAAACGAAATAAATTATATAAGCCAATGATCGTGTAACATTAATTATATTATAATTTTACAATATTTAAAAACAAAATTGTATTTGATGTTAATAAATCGTGCATAAGTACATGCTACAGCCATTGCATTGCTATTTTTAATATCCGAAAAAAGGTCTACGACACAATAAATTACGCAATGACAACGTGCCTGCGCATAATGCTCAAAATTGATGGCACTAAATTCAAATTCAATGAAATCGATACAGTTCAACGTATCGTTCCATTTTTAAATTGTTTCAAAATATTTTTATAAAAATATGATCTAGGTCGAGACAGTAATAAAAAAGGTTATTCGTCAAATTTAGTCACGCCAGAAAACGAGAATACAGCCGGTGAAAGATAGTGGTATTCAAAGTCTATTAGAATACCAACATGGAAAGGGTTAAAACATAATATTGACACAACGAGAACTTAATTTCATACATACATATCTATAATCGAAAGATAAATCACAATTCATAACATATCGTACTCAGATAGCTGGCTTTAGTGAGTGTATTTTAAATGATTTAAATATGCAAAATATTTCTTAATCACTTATTTTATCATTTCTGTACAAATACTAAACTACGTGAAAGATTCTTCAAATGCCATAAACTATCCCAGGTTTTCACAATTTTAAATCAAAAATTAATCAACATCAGTCGTTGAATTTTGCTTTCAACTGTATCAATTTTAATTTGAAATTATCATAGTATTTATTTAACCCCATGGAAGCGAGGGTGGCGAACATTACGTAACTTCCGCGACGAGACAGTTCAGGAAAGACCTTGATAAGCAAGCGCCTTATCTAAAAGTGCAATCTTTACAATGTTTAAAAATAATAATAACGAATGAATGGACACATTTTAAGATAAGATCACACATTCTACCTTAAATTCAGTCATGCCACTAAAACGTAATTAAACACATCAAAGTACACACCAGTTGACAATTTTTTTTTAATGATATTAACACAATAATAAATTCATCAAAACAAGACAGTATCTTGGCAAAGATTATCAATTTAAATACACACCAACAATCCACTTGTACACTGATTACTTCACTGAAATATCTTAAACACTTTAATCTATTCGCTAATGACTCACAGTGGAAAAAGTCGTCTAGTGAAAGAATGTTCTTCGAGTATCACATATAGACACTTTGTAATTCTTTAATTGTTCGCGGGTAAAAAAAAAACCGCTGAGAATTTCTTTTTAAATCGGATGAAAGGCGACGAGAGATAACACGACCGCACGCGCGCACGTCTATCTCGCAACTGACTGAACTCTGTATCGGAAGAAAAAAATATTCACGAATGAATAAGCCATAATGGTGATGCCCGATGTAAGACTACGAATGTAAACATTTCTATTTTATTCGTATTGCAATGAATGATAATTTTGCAACATAACATCAAATTGTATTTACACAGCTGTTTTATAGAACTAATATTGACTTTGTACGCTGAGGCACATTTTTTAATGATGTTTTCGGAAAAAAACGACAACAATTTAAAGTGGACAAATATAATGAAAATTTGAACATCAATCTAAATTCTAAACATTACATAGATCGCCCTTATTTATAATATGTATATACGTGATCTGTATCTGCCTATGCCCAAGAATACGATTTTTCAGGAGTATACATAGTGTTCTTATATTAGTAATGTTTTTCGTACTTGTAAAATTACCAAAAATGGAGTTATACTGTTATAGATACGGTAAAAATTGAATAGCTAAAAATAGCAGTTGACTATTCATGGTGCAATGAGTAAGCAAAGGCTTTTCGTCGTCTTGTGGACGAATTTTAATTTAGCGTCCACACAAAATAGATGCCCTCGTTTATAGTGAATATGAAAAGAGCCCATCAGGGCGCTTGTTTCCTCCATATATTTAAAAACTTTAGAAGATTTTCTACAAAGCACCCGTGAATATGAAGAATCACATTACCTGGAGATAAGATTTGTACTTTTTGGTCCACATTTCGATGGCGTTGGGAAACTTCTCGACACAATATTAAATGTGCCCTCCATTCACCCACCTCGTTCTTAAACCTGGTCTTAATCAGGCGTATTCTGGAGCCCGATCTATTTTATTCGACGGGAATATTCCGGGAATAAATATAAATTACCCTAGACTTGGGTTACCACGCACTGAAGTGTACTAAAATCAAAATTTAAAAAAATATTTGGCCAAGTGATCATGTGAGTGATCTCTTCACGCTCGCCGTATGACGTTCATTTTTTTAACAACAAGAAATGATATTGACACTTCATATTCACTCTGCTATGATAATATATTTATATTGTCTCCCCGTTAGGATAGTTGGTAGAAGTAGCAGACAAATTAGGGTGCGTGCAAATTTGGAGAATACGGGTCTATTCCTAAATCTACTTGATTATTAAAAAATCCGAAAATGAATGAGTGGTTGAGTAATTGATAGACAAATAATCGTGAAAAATATTCTGTCAAGACTTCTTCATATTACGGAGATCCATCTTCCGGAGAGGATATTTTTACACTGTGTAAATCCATATTGTCACCAATACCGCAGGAACACGTACTTGAGTTTTTGGCTTAAGTCACTCTGTAAAGTTATTTAATAATTTTTGCAATCTCTTGTTTCATTGGCACATTTTTATATTAACAAAATAATTTATATACCCTTCATAAACACATTTGTGAATACAATTACTTAAGATGCTTAAGTGACTCAAGCCAAAAAATCAAGTTACGTATTCCTGCAATATGCTCCACTTTGGAATGGAGCATGGTATAAAAAAAATGGAAAATTAATTTTCGGCGGAGAAAAGTAAATTATGCACAAATACGAGTGGAACCACGCTTAGTAAATATTTGAGATGCGCTGCTTTCGCGGGTGAGTCACAGTCGTAGATTGGCGGAGCAATCCATGCCGCCGTCTCGCGGTACAAAAAACCGTACAAAAAGAGACAACAGTACCAAGAAGGTAATGCTTTTGAACTGCACATTCTTTCTCGCGGCCGATCGAAATTATCGCCGATGACCAGAGGCTGTTTATTTTTTGCGCCCCTTTGATTAGATAGTGCAAACGTGTCGATGGGCGATCGGCTTCGATATGTATCCCGCAATAACTAAAATAACTATTTTTTTTGTTTAATCCTGTCCATTTATAAGGGAAGAGCCTTTCAAGTCGGTTTGACAATTTATCGGCCCATTGGCGTTTTTATTTCTGCGAATGATTTTTCTTATTATATCATATTCGCTCCGAAAGTAAAGCATATGAATCTATACAACTTATACTAAATAATTATTAAATGTTTCTTTATATCGAGGGTTAATTTTTGGTAATATACTAAATCCAATCACGCGTGTAAAATGTTTTGGGATACATAATTTTAAGTCATATTGGAATTAGTTGATTTTCATATCATGGCTCCATGACAACTGCACGCGTGACAAGTGCTCACATGACATATGCGCACACATTGAAGTGCTCACACTAACACATAAATTAATATTAAGACATTTTATGCTTAATTTACGTAATTACAGTATAGGTAGGAATCATTGAAATAAAAATCTACCTATACTACAATTACGCTCTACTGTCCCAAAAACTACGATGCTAGCTACTGAGTGTCCAGTAAAAATGTACGTTTTAAATAAAAATTATTCAAAATCGGCTAGATCGATTATTGTATATTTTTTGTACCAAGTTCGTCCTCAAAGTGGAGCATACCGACCTACACGATGTGAAGATATCAATTCCAGGAGTGAAATATACGGATCCCCGCTATGTGAACAGATAATCGTGACAGATTATTTTCACGAGAATTTTTGTCAGACAATTACGGGGTTTGAAATTCATACGAAATTAGGAAATGTATCGATGTTTAATTATATCCTTTATTTTTTCCGATATACGATTTAAAAATATACGTTTAGGTATTTATTTATCCAGGTAATCAAATAAATCCTTCTCCATCAATACCACGATAAAGTTTAATTGTCTTTTCACATTCATCCTCTATTGGTGGTACAACATTAGTTCCAATGACCAATTTTAGCCACATTTTTTACCAATAAGCATTTATAGGCCAGTTGCTGGGGATCAAAAAAGTACTAAAATGAATATTAATTCAGGGT
>JAGVSQ010001305.1:16157-30218 GCA_022683975.1 Rhyacophila evoluta | reverse complement strand
ACAGTGATCTCACATATGGAAGTTTAACAGTTTTAAATAATTTAGAATTTAAAATTGTTTAATTAATAAATTTAATAATAATAAACGAATTAATGAAAATTAATGAATTTTTAATCATACTTATAGTTGAACAAAATGTATTAGATAAAAATGCGAGACTTATTTGAAATCATCATTTTTTATAAATTATTCTTTTTAAATTGGAGCTATAATATATTTCCCAAAACTAAGCGGGAAGCATAAAGTTAATAAGTTTATTATAATTGTGTTTTCGAAGAAAATGGAGCTTAAAATATGACATTTTTTGTAAAAGCTCTCAATATAAATGACAGACAGTGGCATAAATTTAAAAACAGTGAAGAAAGTTGTAAAAATATTTATATACTAGAAGTGAAAATTATAATGTGAAAAAGCTCATTAGTATAATGAAAAAAAAAGTTGTTCATTGATGATAAGTTTGTGCTTTTGGATCGTGGTTTATCTGTTTTCTAATTTCAAAATGACAATAAAACTTGTAGTTGTATAGTATATTATTTCAGGATTTGAATTGATGGTTTGAGTAAATAACAAATAAAAAATGTATGTATATATTATATATCACACCTTCAAGCCTTCGCTGAAGTTGCTAGCTAACCATTCAAAACATTTCGTATCAATTTCATGCATCTACATATGATTTTAAAATCAGCTCAAAAAAAATTGATTACTTAAAAAAACCTATAAAACATTTCCTAAAAATAATAGATAATATTTATTTCGCGTATTTCCTTAAACGTTTTTTAAAAAAATATTGTTTTTACGATGTTTCTGTGTTTTTACAAATTAATTTTGTCCTAAAATTTGTTGTCTAGAACTTTGTCTAGAGTCATGGCACAATCAAAAAAGTTAAACAGATGAGTATAAGTGATGATTTTTAACATCCTATTGTATACGAAACGTTGGTCAATTTTCAAATCCGTAGTTACATGGGGTATTCCAAAACGAGCTGAAATTTTAAGCTTTCCGCCATTTTTTAGCCACAAAATTTTCACTATTTTCAAAGCAAATGTTAAAATTCCTACACGTTTTCCGATCGTGTATTTAACTTTAATATTTACTTATAACAGTAAACTCAAATGATTTGCTTTGTTTTGCCGCAAAAAAATAAGGACAAATTAAAAATACCAGCTTATTTTGTGACAACCTGTATCTATTATACTTTTTCTTTTTTCTCCGTAAAGATTCCGAATGTTTTCTCTTATTTTATTGTTGATATGTCATTATTTTATGTTGCTTCTTGGGAAAGATTATCAATTACATAAAAAGCGCCTCTATATTTGAACGCCCAGCTACAGGACATGCAGTGCACAGTAAGAATACGCTCCTGATTGTAGTTGACTACAAAGCTGGAAGAGCCAGCTTACGTACGTCGGCTCGGATTAAATTAATTGGTATATGAAAAGGCTTGGGCATCGTGTTAAATATCACCTCGAGGCCCACTATTGTTATGTACCTACGATAATATGTAGCGAAATAATGTTTTCGGTAATGGATAACAGGCTACCATGAGGCGTGCAGTAGTAGGTTTTTATTGCGAATTTTATTGTGAGAGAAGGCTTGCAAGGATATTAATCATACTTAGCTTAATTTTACTACCATCTTTAAACTCATCATAAACATTTATCTAAATATAGGCATTTGAATAAATACATACTTATTATTTTGAAATCCATTTTAAAAACAGTGAAAACAGAGATAAATATTGAAAAATATACTGTATGGTTTCTTACAAAAAAAAAATTTTTTACACAGTATAATAAGTTTGATTTCGAAAATATATCCCTCGTAACAATAGACGAATTTCTTTTTAGAATGTTTTCTGTATACAAATATTTAAAGTTAAATATCAGGTGCGTAGAATAAATTCAACAGGGCGACTGTGACGTCCCGTCTTGTAGACATTTAATATTAAATCAATATTTTCACCAACTCTGCAAATAGACTATTTCATACGATAACAATTATTTCCCCTCCCATTCCGAGAAAACTAATAAAGAAAGAAACATAATATCTTGGAGCTTGATTAGTTAACTTTACGGATTATACCTAGCAAGTACTAAAAATAATTCATTCTCGGCACAAAATCCAAGTCTCTATAATAATAAAATGGCGAAGATTTTTTTTTGTGAAAAATAAAAAGCGTCCTTTTGACTTGGACGTAGGGCATGAAGAGTAAGTAGGGTTTTGCGGAGGAGGGAGAGTCCGTTTTGCTCGATCCACCCAAAATTTACCCTCTTGTACTGGAAACGTTTACATCGCACAGAGAATGAAATACAATTGTCACATTATTTTTAGTCTTAAAAAGACGCGTACAATAGCAGTGTTTTAATCGTTTGTTGAGTTTTTTTTTATATTCAAACACTCCGTTTTTATTAACATATCAAAACTTATTTTTACTTAAAAATTTACGTACTTAATTTGAAATACATGAATATATTCATTATTCAAGTGACATTTAATTATGAAATTAATTCGGTTTTTTGCAAACCACACGTAGAAGTTTCTTTTGTGGTTTATTACAAGACAAATTAAAATAATAACTGTTGGTATCGAATATTTTCTTTCATTTATAAATTTGATAGAAAAAAATTTCACTCAATCTTCTATATTTAGTATTTATTTACTAATTTATTAATAAAACGAAAAGTTACCTACAGTTTTTTGTAAGTATTATAACCCATCACGTTAATAATGTTTGGATATATATCCAAAAAGGGAGCATATTAATCTCAGCATTGTGAATTTCTATGTCAGTGATGGAGTATGTCGATTTATAAAATAATATGTTTCTACGTTAATTGAACATCGATAAGTTGATCAGCCTATTGGGCGTCCAGTTATTGTTTTTTTACGTCTCTGTAAAGCTGCTGCATGTCTCAAACATGCAACTTCCGGCAACGTAACGTAAGCAGTATCTTTTCGGCCACTGAGGGCATAAACACGTATTTTATCGCTATATTTAATTAATATATATCGATATTTCAGTCAATTTCTACAATCTAAATTGTGTTGTATAGTAAATATTGTATTTAAAAGTATTATAGATCCATCTTAACAAAACCATTGATCTTTATTGATGAATGTTTAGTATTAGAACTGAAGATATATGAAATTTCGAGCAGTAAAAGTTTTATAAATACATTTATATAACACATTTTTTCTACTAGCAGCCTTTTGAGAAAAGTCTTCATTTGATATTATAAAAAAGTATGCTTTCTTATTTTATAAAAAGCTTCATGTATATATATACATTTACTATAACGCAATAACAAAAGGTTGCATTACGTTTATTGGGACATCTTTGTATCCATGACTGCACTCACAAGGGATAAATTTCTCACACAATTTTCTGGTCATCTTGCTCTTCATTTCCATCTAATGTGCTGCCAAATATGGCGAGAGACATTCCTCCGACCTCGTAAGCGGTATAACCTTTCCAAATGTCCGCGGTTTATTGCTCGTCCCCCCTCCCTACCGTGCGTGAGTATGTGTGCGTGCTGCACCGACGATTCAACCTAACCTCACTTTACTACTATCCGGCTTCAAACTATTTTCAAGTGGAATGGCTCCGGAGATACAATGTATTTTTAGAGTAATTCATTTTACACTGGCGTGTTAGTAGAATTCGAATGAAATAGTGATTCCAGTAAAGATATAAAATCAAACAGTGTCGATGATATAATTATTATGTCTGCTGTATTCACTCTCAGACATATGACAAAATAGTGTAACGCGCATATTTTAAATTTATCCCAACGGATTTTTTTTCAAATGAACAGGTTGTTTCATACAGCGATCATCTATCTGTCTAAAAAAATATTGAATTATAAATAATGGTCACAGCTGTGATGTTTAAGCGTGTAATTTAAGTAGTGACCTTTTGATAAATTTTTAAAAATCAATTCTACAATCAAGTATAATAAATATCTTTAAGATATTTTATTTAGAAATAAAAAGATTTTAGAAACATTTGAATTTATAATACCAATGCTATTTTTGATTACTATTTGATTTATTTTTCATGTTTTGATTGATCTTGTTAAATTAGCTCGCTAACAATATTTCAGTTCTCAAAAATATAAATATCGGATGCTTAATCATAAAGCTTTTACTCAACAGATTTTAGTTGAATACATACGAGCTTGTATTTATACAATTAAAATATTTTACAACGTAATGTAAGTTCTTTTAGAATTATTTATTGTTATGAAATACGATAGAGAGGTAACTAAAAATACCTCGAAATTGTAAAAAGTTTTTTTAAATTTGACTAATTATGACAGTAAAATACCACCTATTACAATTAAATAATGGCTGTAATAGATAACTCTGTAAATAAAATTTTATCTAGATTCTAGATCAAATATATCTTTGACAGCGGAAGACAACAAAGAAAACTTGTACAACCTGATAGATCTTGTATGCTCATTAACTTAAATTTGTCCCCTTTCGTTGCTGCATATTGATATAGTAGGACGTCCCCTGCCAATTAGTACGCGATAAATCAACAGCGAAAATTTTATTACCCGTCTTTTTTATAAAAGAGAAAATAATCTCTTTTTAGATTATGTCTCAGAACCAGCACAATTAAAGCTTAATATAATAAAATGTGAAAAAATAAAGAACATTCAGTATTATTTGAACATTTAATACCACTCAATAGATAATTTAAAACAAGTAGATACAGATTTGTTATTCTATATATTTTATGTATTTCATATTCGTTCCAAAAGTAAAGCATATGGATCTACACCGTGTGAAGATAGATATTCAATCTAAAAGTGGAGTATATGGATGTCTACAGTATGAAAATATATCGTGACAGATTATTTTTTACAAGAATTATTTATCAGGCAATTTCCTAACTCTGCATTTTTAACTTTTTTTAAATCTGATTGACATGGGCATCAAAATCCGGATTCCCTGGATTACAAGGCACGCACGCTAACCTCTATACTATCGATGTATATTCTTCATAATAGTTATAGATGTAACATTTGTACCGTAATTGAAACAGACCATCTATTTCAATTCTTCTAAACTTCTATTTATGCACCCCATCATGCTAATTGCTAACACTAGGACTACAGAAATCACGTCCCATACCATTCAGTCAATTTAAATCTATTCTAAAATAGTATTTTATAAGAATTAAAGATGAATTGCCTCTTCAAGGATCTTGCACATTTTCAATGATTTATTTTGGTAATTTAAATTAATAATTTCTCATTTGTTAAAACTTCGTAGACGCCGCCATATTATTGTATACTTGTTATTTTGATAAGATCGACCGCATTCATAGAAATTTTTCACTTGCGGCTTCTGAAAGTCCGCAATAGTCAACTTATTACAAACCTTTTATGTAATTATTGATAGTAGTGTCTCTCAATTTATATATGAAAGATTTAGGATCACAAAACGAACTAAAATAACTACTAATGATTCTTTTCAATTCAGGATTGCACACTTTATTCAAGTAATTATTGACTGGCCTCATATGGTGATAACATGTTAAAATATTCACACAAACATTTAATAAATATAGTAAACGGAATCACTTAGTTAATTGTCCTCAATGAAACCTCGCAACGTTGTAGTAATAATATATTGTACTTTAAGATAGTGTCACTCCCATATTATTAAACATACAATGACTATTGTTCCAAAGAATCACAAAGTTTCACTTCATTGAAGTAAATACTTAGTACATTTTGGACGTTATCCAACTGATTTATCTGCATATAAAGTACTCAGATAATTATCATCAAGTAAGTTGCTACTATCTAAGATGTTACAAATAAACATGAGGACGACAGCTAATAATACGTTGATTATTAGTGTTCAGCTTATTTATAAGACGCTTTCGTTGGTATTTTAAATTTTATTTTTTATGTAGTCACAAAAATCGAGTATGTGTTTGAGTCAACAATACAAAAATAATTAAATACAAGATATTGGTTTATAATATCGCATTGTTTTATAAATATTTTGCTTATTTCGTATTTAAAAGAAAGTATTTTTAAAACATAGAACTTTACTTGATTTAAAGCAGTAAACTTGTATTAAATAAAATTTAAGAAACGTTTTTTGCCTCCATTTCAGATAGCATATAAAATATTAATTATATAATAGTAGGTAAACATTTATGAAATATATTTATAGAAAACTTGATGGTAAATTTTCTCTATAATATAATATTATACAAAGTATAAATAGACAAATGTATTGTATTATAATAAATAGTTTTTTTTGTATTGAGTGAAAATCAACAAAAGTTTTCATTTGGGTCTTTGAATTTCTGGCGACCTTTACAACATATGAAAAGTTTTAGTATTCGTTTTCGAGCTTTCTCCGCCGCAGCTTTCGATTATTTCGTTTTCTTCGGCGAATGAATTTGTGGGTCGTAATAAAAGTGGATGTCGCCCATGACTGAAACGACGTTTGACTGACCCAAGTGAGTTTATTCCCTCCCGGACCTCTCCCCGTGCAATCCCTGGCACTCTTATCCTCCGACCTCGCTGGACAATCCAGGCACTTTCGTGAAATTGAATGGTGGTTTTGGTGTTATCCACCTTAGTTTCGTTTTCGATTTTCTGCTTCCAGTCACCCCATACACGATATGTAAGAAAATGGTTTTCCGAAAATACATATCGAAACACTCATGACAAAATATTTGATGGATTTTTTTTATTTTTCTTTAATTAAAAAAAACAATACGTATTGAATGAGCTGTGTATTTCATTTTTCAAGTGATCGATGAAACTTAAAAATTAACAAAAAATATTAATTATAATATTGTATTATATTGTTTGATTTTTCCATCATGTCCGCTCTAGAAGACGACCATCATAGATCTCCACAGTGTGAGGAAGTCTTGGAAGATTATTATTTCATTAAAGTCATTATTATGCAATCTAATGAGCATCCAGTTTTGCATTTTTGGATAAAAATGATATTATCTAGTTATGAAAATTGAATCCGCAATTTAGGACAATTGTGAATAAATTCCAGTGAAATATGTCAAAATATACTTGTTTGCAAATCAATTGGTTGAACTATCAGGAAACCACATGTCTTTGTAAAATTAGCATCTCAATATAATTCTATGCTATATGGAAAAGCAAATTTGTATTAATTATAAATAATTCATTCATAAAATTGAATTATGTGCGTTTCAAATTGATAATAAATTAGTCTTTTATGTGAGTGGAACTCGCGTGTGAAATTGGTCTAACTTTGAAATAACAGTAAAATACAAATGAAAAAATATTACTGTTATAAAATGTTTTCATACAAATTCTCATCACTTAGTTCAACTATTTTCCATTAATAAACATATAGTATGAAAAAATTGCAACAAGGTTTTAATTAACGGATTAAAAAAGTAAACCGTGAATAATCATGAAGGTAATTTTTGTTTAAAAAAAACAAAACAATTTAATTATAACACATTGAAAAATTACTAAATTATTATTATACAAACAAAGTGTTTTTCTTGTAATCCATTTTACTCATAATGACTGTCATTTCTTGTATTATGTTCCATTTAATCATTCATTTGCTTCTGTCTTTACTTTATATTCTATTCATGATTCTTCTGCTTATGTCTTTAATTTATAGATTCTGCGTATGAGTTTTTTGGCTTTATTTTAAAATCAAGATTAGATTTATAATTGTATACTCAAACACATTTACGGAAATATTAAAAAAAAAAATGATTGAGGATATCTCATTTCTATCTATGATTGTTAAAACACTCAACTTGACGTTTTTAAATGTTGTGGAAAATCAGAAAAAAATCCTTAAAAAATTTCAATAATAGTTTAAAAAATATTTTATATTTTATCATCAGTCATCCGATCTATATGTTCTTAATATGATATTTAAAATAATTGTTATTTAAATATTATATTTTAAATATAAGTATTTTTTTTTCATTGAGTGTTTTCATTTATAAAATAATGGCAAATTTAAAAACTTGTATGCATCCTATCTTATATAATCACCAGGTATACAGTTGTATATTTATGCATAGTTATACAGTCCAGTTAACGACAGTGATTTAATAATATAATTTTAAAAAAAATGTTTTATTGTATTTCCGCCAGTTGAAAATTTATGGGTTCTGCCTTAGGTATAGTTGTTTACTTTATTTAATCGAAGTATATTTACTTATCAAATGAATTAATTCATTTTTTAATGTTAATTTTAATGTGTAATATAATAACTGGTTTTATCATTAGTAAGTTTATAATTTTGAATCACTTTAGTAGCTACACAAGTTTCTATGATTTCAAAAGGAAGTTTTATACATTCTTGAGAATTTGATCAATTTTATTAATTAATCTCATATAGCTATTTATTATACAAAGCTAGATAGTCTGTAGCCATGGGACTCGAACCTAAGACTAACAACACTACAGCGCGCGGGCTTAAGTTTCGGCCATACAAAATCCACTAGGCTAGGCGAAATAATTATTTAATCGTATTCATTTTTTTAGTTAGTGAGATGAAAATAACAAATAAAAATATGTATGGTCATTATATATGTGCAAATATTTCATATGGTTGTTTTATAGTATGTGAAGATAAACATTTTTTACCTCATCACCCGTAGGAGTTTTTAAATATAGCCTTTCTCAATAAGTGTTCATCTAAACGTAAATGTACCATATTACATAATAAATTGTTTTTTTTCGTGCTACGACTTACTATATCCAGAAGTAAAACCTATGAATATAAAAAAATCAATAAAACTGTTTTATATTACCTGCTCCGAAATAGATAAGCGTGAATTTTCGGGGTAAGAATAGTTTTCCGTGTATGAAAAGGATTCATACGAATTCGCCCTCGATTTTCCTATTTCCGGTATATACGTGTACGCCTTATGTATACGGCGTATATGTTACTATGTGAAAGCCCTCCAGGAAAAGCTTAGTGTCAATAAATTAGATGATAAAACAAATGATTTCGATACGGAGGGTATCGATGAGCGGTTTATCTGGGCATGGTGAAGATAATTCGTGGGCGGCAGGGCACCCCATAATACTGATAAGGATGATAAGACGTCGTCTAAATTCTAATACATACTATGCCAGCAATATTGCTAAGCCGAATATTATTTTAAACGGACCTAAAAAATTCGCCGAAAAAAATTCAAATTTAACAGATTTTCACAGCTTTATTTTAAAATTGCTATTTCTTATAATTTTGAAGCTTACTTACTGCTTTCATTTTCGTTTTTTTAGAATCTTAATTGAATGAATATTTACTAAGAAATTTCTATTTACTGAAAAAGAATAACTATGTGAAATCTCCATTATTTTTAATATTTAGGCCAACTATACTCGTACTTATTATTGTAAATAAATATAACATCTACAAGATAATCGATAAGTTTAAATAAATTAATTAATATAAACATATTTTTTTTTTAAATATTTATACACAAACCAAATTAATATAACTACTTATATAACATGCTTGAGAGACTGGTTGCGTTCGTATATTCATAAAAATGTTTTTTTTTCGTATATTGTATTAAGAAACAGAGTATCAATATTTAAAAGATTAAGCCGTTGACATATAAGTCTTATCTTCAAAATTAAATCTTTCTGCGCGAGAGCCATTTTTTAAAATTGCTATGAATATAACTTTTGTTCTTCGTATTCCAGACTTAATTTAAAAAAAAATAACTTAATAGATGCTATCAAGAAATTAGATATTTTTAAAAATTGAATATGAGTTTTAGTTTGAGGACGGTTGACGTATTCATATAAGAACTACTTTCTTAATATTATAGTCATACTATAATATACGCTTTTACTTTTAAAAAATCTCACAATAAGCAATAAAAATGAGCATGAAGATTTTAGTTATGCTACCATTATATAACGATGATATAAGCAACAAAAAGAAAACGTCGCTTTGAAATTTCTATTTTTCTTATTATAAGTATATTTTCCTTTACTCTTGGGAAAAGATGGCTGGCTAGTTTTGTGTGGGCACATCGATGTCAGTACAATTGCTTAGAGCAAAAATTTGAAAATGCCAAACTACCAACACGACCTATCTGCGTATGTTCGCGTAATAGCCTCTGGGAAATGTGCAAGAAGAAAAAATTAAGCTAAAAAATTTAGTCCTCGAGAAATTTCTTTTACATGCCATCGTGATTTATATTCTTGTTTGCTTTAATATCATGATTAATGCAATATTATTCAGAATTCATTATCTCACTAGTCTCATTTTCTCAATTTGTAATATTCTTGTCATAAAATAACTCACGTTGATTATTGACGAGTATTCTTTGCAAATTTAGACTTTTAAAATTATAAAATATTTATTTATTAGAAATTTTCACCGTTTTTTGGCAATTTTTAATCAGTTAATTGCTCTTTGCTGGACATCCAGTTCTGATTTTTTTATTTTTTATACAGTCAAGAGCGCTTTGGCAGTCGACCATTGAGGCGCAGATTGTTACTATATATTATAATATAATAAAATATATTAAGTGTTTTATACTGCAAAGAATTTTCTTCCTAATAGTTATTAGAGTTAAAAATAAAATCCTTTGGTAATTATTAATATTAATATAAGCTAGCTAAATAATAACGGTTTCACACCATACAATGTTTTATTGAGTTCAAAAACTATAGATATAACAGGATTTCTTTATGCATTTAAAGAAAAATACAAGATATAAAATAATACGTTTTAATCTTATTTAAAGATGGAGACAAATTGTAGGTATATCATTAATCAATTTCTTTATTGACAAAAATAGTTTTTCACGCCATAAAAATGAAATTCTTGTCAATTGAATCAAGAATAAAGCCTCATTATAGCGAAACAATTATATTAAGCATGTAGTTATTTCATACACGCTACCTACTTTATAAATAATACCAGATTTATTATTTAGCTTTGCCCGGGATAGACTCAAAGTCATTCTTCTTTCAAATTCACCCTGTTTTTCAATTATTTTTATCAATACTTGTCTCAACTCAATATTTTTAGTATTCTGTTGATTATCTATACTCAAAATGGATAATTTCATGAACATTTGCCTTGCGACAGCTATATGATAGAAGTTGGTGAAAAAGATAGTGAGGGATTGAATGAGGTGGATTAAATTCACAACTGTTTTTTAGTAAATTAATAATAAAATATTTTGGATACATTGCTTGAGTTAATTTAAGGATTTAATCTTGAAGTACAATGTTTTATAATTTCATTTATTTGAAATATAAAAAAATATCTTTCAAATACAGTTTTTCCTTTCATTTATACAAAACCGTGTTCGAATATAATAAACTGTTACAAATATGATAAAATCTATTGTTTATAGGAAATTCTCCATATTTTGAAATAAAAGAAGCAAAGATCCACATATTTTGTAAAAAGAGCAAATTTCACACTGACTTTTTAATAATATTAAATTACACATAATTAACTTTTATTTTTTCCCCAAAGACATTCAGTCCATATAAGGTTTATCTATAATTTTTCATCATGAAAATATAAAAAAAAACTTCACTAGAATCAAGGTATTTAGTTTAAATGTTCTCCTTAAGTATAATCGGTTTGTGACATTTGTTATTTTTAAGTCAAAGCTTTCAATTTTAAAAGTTAAAAGTAAAACAGTTTTCTTCAAAATAGGAATGTTAATAATGTATGAAAAATTGTCGCAGATTTTTTTTTGTTTAGGTCTTCTGAAAAACAGAAGCACTTGAACAAAATGGTACTTTCTGATTTAAAATATAAATAAAGCCGTTATTTTTTGTGCATAAATGAAATATAAAACCGAATTTAGCTATTTAAATAAAATTTAACGGCTGAATTTCGCTCGGCAGTATTTTTTTTAGTGTAAAGTGTTTTTTTATAAATAGCATATTGCTAGTGATGGCAGTTATAAATATTCCGTATAAATCAAAACGTACATAAAATCCATTTTATAGTATTCGTTAAAGTCGCAGGAGAGTATGAGTAGTGTGGGAAAATGTGACAGGATAAACATTAAACAGGGTGTTTTTATTCTGTTTTGGTGATCCTTTTTTTATGGCAAGACTTTCGGAGTCGATTTACTGTCAATCATCTGTTGCGATGAATAGCAATCACTGTTTATTATCAAACACAAAAATGTTTTATCTCTTTTCTTTGTCGAGCCTACTCCGCAATACGAAGAGCCCGCTCTTGGGAATAATAACCGTGTGATATATATTTCATTGCCAATACAATGCAAATCAATATTCTACGTATTTTATTACAAGCTTCAAATATACGAGAGAAGGTTTTTATATCTGTAAATCCCCAAACCCTTACAATAAACATCCATATAAGCATTATTTATAATATTATTTTAAAATAAAAATATCTATATTGAATTCATTTTAATATACCCACTTACAGATACGAGAGTTTGTAATAAATATATTATAAGAATATTTAGATAATGGAAAATTTTAATTTCAATTAAAATGATTGGAGCCGTTCTTCTCTGCTTTCAAAAATATTGTATATATTACTCGTTTAGACCAGTTAATAGAAATAATTTCAAATGGCTAAATATAAATATGTAATCAGTGGAGCTGTACGAGTAATTAGCTTTTGTTCATTGCTATTTTGGTAATGACATAACAAACACAATATTATCTGACAAAAAAATCTCATGAAAAATAATCTGTCAACAGATCGCGGAGATCTATATGCTCTACATTCAAAGTAGATATTTTCACACTGATCCACTATATATATCCAATATCGGAAATGAAATAGGATGTAACCCACATGGAACAAATTTTGCAGGAGGCACAAAAAATGTTTATTTAACGATTTGAGCCAAAGTAAAAGCATTATACAGGCACAACCTTGAAGTGCATTAAGACTAATGTGGCGTTTTATTTACTCAATATGATATGTATTTAATAAGTTATTTGAGAAACACCAGTAAAATTGATTCCGTGGAAGAATTTTTTCTGGCCATAAATTTCAATTCCATCCTTTTTTCAAACATTAAAGCTAAATTTACGCATGAATTTGGTATTTTTAGTTTATATCCTTTTCATATAACGTGTATTATAAGCTATACACATTCTGATTATCGAATAAAAGATATTTAGAAAAATTGAAGGTTACGTCTTTTTTACTTTCCACAATCAATTTATTATTTTTTAACATGTTTGGTCCCAATTTTTACATTGTGTATACTCCAAAGGTGGAGTATATGGATCATTTGTTTACGAGAATTGTTTGTCAGACAATTGTTCAACCCAATCCAGTCTTACACTTTTGGATTTCTCAGATCCGACAGATAACAAATCAAACCCGCATTCCCTGGATTGCTAAGTGTAAACGCTACCAGCTACGCTACTGGGGAGACATATAAGCAGTCGATATATAAACAATGTAAATAAAAATAATCCGATCACTTGTAACGTATACGTTCTATATTACTTCGTTACTTGAACCAAAGTTGTTTCTTGTTTATATTATTTAATACATCAAATTCAACAAATAATTTCTCTAAAAAAATAATAAGAAAGTGTTTGTTATCAAAACCAAATACCGATCGAAAAAAACATTTAAAAATCATAAAGAAATGTCCGCATTCAATAATTATGTAATAAAATTTGACAAAGTTAGTGATAGTATAATATTTGTCATAATAAAATTGAATATGTTTTATTTTGTCAGCTGGCTTTAATACCATCATTCAGCGACTGTATACAATCGGATTGAACACCTAAACTAAGTCTGTTAATATCAATCACAAATTTAATCTCCATTTGAGATTAAAATCAATTTTCACCGAGCAATATAATAGTCCGGTCACACAATAGAGTTGGCATGTGCGCGAGCTTTGTCACCAACAGTTGTAAATAAACATATATATATCTAATAAGCTTTCAGCAAACTGTAAGTATTTCTAGTTTTTTTTTTTTTAAATTTGTTATTTCGAAGTAAAATATTTTTAAAAGTATTATTTATATAAATGTATTTTTAAAATATAGTTATCCTTGCTAA
>JAGVSQ010001305.1:0-16147 GCA_022683975.1 Rhyacophila evoluta | reverse complement strand
TTGCTATATATATTAACATATATAAAAGAAACAATAAATAATAATGTATCGTGTTTTAATATTATTTAGAAAAGATTTAAATATGTTTCCAATAAAACATCTGTAAAACGCGTTTTACATTCAAGTAGCAAATAAACGTGTGTTAAAAATCCCAAATAACTTTTATATTTTCTTAAGCATGTGAAATATGGGGAGGCAAAGTTTCTCAGAGGAAGCAAAAAGCGAGCTTTTTTGATTTATGTAAACTCTCTTTTGATAAGGTTTCTCCATGTTGCAGTTAACGCCAGAATTTCTAATAACACGGAAACTGAGATTAGCATAATGCAGCTCTAACTGGTGCCCGCGTTCCTTTAGATTTGTGTTGTAAATTCACCCACGAGCGGCAACTTGAAAATACAAGCGCTATGTACTTGAAATTCAATTAATAATTCAATTGTTGAGCCATAATACCCGCTTGGAATAAGTTCAACTGCTAGCAAAATTAATTATTTTGCTAAAAGTTTTATCATGTAGAAATGAAACGGTAGCATGTATTTGGTATTTTGAATTTTAATTGAGACAAACTGTATAATGCTTAAATTGCTAGGGACAAAGTGAATTACTCGAAAGCTATCCATTTTAATTGAAATATCAAACAAATAATAAATGCATTTGCAGTATCAGTGTATACAACCAACTTTTAACAACACTGAATAAATGAGTCTTCCATTAATTTGGCAAAATATCTTTCAACAAAATTTTAAGCTTTTGCATCAATCGTCATTTATTATATGACTTAAGACATTAAGTAATTTAAACTGTGTATATTCAAATGATACCCAAATGCTCACTAACAAAAATAAATATAGACATCCTTATGTTTATCAATGTAGCTATATACAACAGAAATATTATGAAAATGAAACTGAAAAATAAAAATGTATTATTAATTCAAAAAATTATGATTTCATCACTTACTCAAAACATTTTTTCAATTTAACTAATTAAATATTAAGTATATTTACCTTCACTTTTTACTTTAAAAAAATCTATACGCAGCTGCAAAATTTCAACCCGTAACTTCGGTAATGAAGTATGGCACTTTACCAATCGACCACTTGGAAAACAAACTTCAGCAAACTAAGGCGAGTACAATTATGTAAATAATCACTGTTGAATTTACATATACCTTGGACAACTGAAACTTGCATTTAATATTGGCGAAACGTTGATATAACTTTGAAATGAAACTGTAGAGTAAGAACAATACCAATATATACTAGTAGAAGAGTCATTATCGACAATTTGTAGAACTAGCTTAATCACGTACTACGGTGTTATTGAGAGAAAAGATTCGCTTTGTCTTCAAGTCAATTATTGGATTTTGCTATCTTTAGATTGAAGATTATTATATTAAACCTTAAAAATTCATCACAAAAACTGCTTTACAATAAAAAATGCAACTATTAATTATTTTTTGAACATATTTGCGTTTTTTTCTTCTAAAAAATTTTTAGAAATCCTTTTAATCGATTTTTAAATATTCATGCATTTAAGCGAACATAGAAGTAGATACGATTATTTCAATCGATTGCAGGGCTTTTTTAATCTTCCAAAGAAATAAAACATTGAACACCTTGAGCTTTTTCTTAATTAAAACAATATACATCGTGCTAGGCTGTAAATTGCGAGAAACATGAAATTTATCCTTGTATTCTGTATACATTTGTTAAAAACGTTACCTGTACACTTACTTAAATTTATTCACCACTCCAGAGAGCGAAAACAATTCATTAAAATAATAAGTTTGGCATCTTATATAATTAACTAATATATACTAAGGATAGCGGACAGTAAAAATGCTAACAAAGAAATAACCTGGCAGGCGTGAAGACGAGAAAATACATTGAAAAGTATTATCGAATGCTTGGCGCTCTAACATTTAGGGGAACCCTCCGGAATCTAATATTTAGAGATCTCAAAATTATTCCGGGACTTTTCTTGCTAGAATTTTTTCTTGTACCTCTCAACGATTTTTTAAATGTTTCATCTGTTTTGTCTTCAAGTCTTTATGTCCAACTTGACCTAGTATTACATATTTAATTAAATTTCATTCTGTGCTTCCTTTCACACAGTAGTAGGCCATGGTTATTAGATATAACTTGGCCGTTAAATGGTTGAGAACGTATGACATGTAGTATTCCTTAAAATATGCGTTTCTTATATTAAATGTAAATGTTTGGTACGATTACTGAATTAATTAAAGTTATGCAATTAATCAATACATATTTAAGTCATTTAAATAAATATATACTATAAAACATGACATGTTACATACAGAGTTTACTTATCTACGTAAATTATAAACTTAAAAATTCCTTCGGCATTTACATAATGGTGGTGGATAAAACATTTATAACTGTTTGTATTGTATTTGTTAATATGCCGTAATTAGCCATGGTTATTGTAAGCATATTGTGAAGCCTTTAGTTAAATTTATTGACATATTCAATGGAATATAAGTTTAGCTAAACATGCTACGCTTCGTAACTAAAATATGTATTGAATTAATGCCAATTTCTAATACCATAACTCTTTCATACTTTGAGAATTCTTAAGTACATTTTCATTTTTAAGAGTCTCAAAGGTGCTATGCAATAGGCGATGTTACAACGCCTTCATCCATCCGGTAAATAAATATAATATATTAGTGACGTAACACATTTTCTTCCCCCACGTCTTCTAATATTGCTACAATACATAAAATCTAATATAAATAAACGGATAATGGTACGACGTTTCACATAAAATAAATATATATTAAGCATTGAAACAAATTTAAAAAAAATATTCCGAACCTAGATATTTTAATTATTATCTGCTGAAAAATCAAGGATGAGACTTTATCAATATTGGACAAATTTAAATTAAGTTTCTTTAATTTTTGAAATAAGCATTTATATCTATTTTGCGATTAGAACCCCGAGGAAAAATATTCCATATATTCAATATAATAATAGTAAAAAAAATTAACGTTGACCTAAATTTTATACTATATCTGAATCAAATTGAATATAGCCTACAGTTAAAGCATGTTTAATATGGTATTTTTATAATTAGAAATAAACAGATGTATCTTTAGCAGTTTCTCTATTTTGATTTTTATACATTATTCCACTTTCAAAAAGTATTGATATTTTTATATATCTACTCACTATTCAATGATATTTAATGGGTCCACTTTAACAAACAATTGAGTGATATTTTAATTGTTAAAATTTTAATATACAATATGTCACTTCTCATTTCTTAGAATCCCGAGTTTTAGAAGAATCTTTGCTATCCATACAAAGTAGCTCTTTCCGGGATAGCAAATTCTGTCGGGATTTTCTCCCGTGCCCGTCTTGAGTAAGCAGTAAACATCAACTTTATGTTAATGAATCTTCTTTCTTCTCACGTAACAGGTGAAATGAGACTAGGTAATTTCAGGAAAAGTCAGCCTCTTAAGTTTTCCGAAAAGGTTTCGAAGCGGCTGATTGCTGATGGTATCTTCCAAGGAGGAAGAGTATTGTTTTTAGTATCGCACGCAAGGATACGAATATAAAATGTTATAAGTCAATTCAAAAAAATATGTTATTTTTTAATACATTTTCTTACAGTTATAAATTGCCATCTCTTTTTCCCTGATGTATGAAAACTCCTTGAGAACAAATACAAAGAAAAAATACTTTCAAGAAGTAAGATAGTCAATTATATTACATTTTTCATATTTCAAATATAATTACTCACCCTTCATCAAAAATTGTAAGCTCGTTGTAAGATAGTTCAGTAAATATTTCAATTAATAACTCTTCGGGTAAATTAATTTTTTCAATAGCTATTTCAGCTTATACCATTATTAATGATAAACAAGAATAGCATAAGTAGCATTGACAAATCATAAATTTATTGTTATAAAATTTTGTGATTGAGTATGGTTTTTAAATAGAATTTTACTATCAAAACTTTTTTAAAGTGAAGTAAAGTATTTCATTAAAATTAAATTGAAATTTATTAAGTAAACATATGATTTCTTCGAGACTTGTAAAAATTAATTTGAAAAAACAGCATATTACAAAAATATTTTAATATCACGCTAACGCCATAAATAACAAATTGCAATTTGCAATTGGAAGTTATTTATGAATACAAACATATCTCACGTATTGCAGATTTTTCGATTGTTGTCTTTAGAAAAATTATTCCTAAAAAACGAAATAAAAGTTGATTTCATTGTTTAGGTAATACATATTTATATTGCAATAAAAAAATCTAGATTTTTGCGTTAAATTTATTTTATTGTGATTTAAAAAAAGTCAGAGATAGAAGATCATATAAGTAGGCCGTTTAATATACACACGCGTTCTGTCGCTAGATTATCATCGCAGATATCTCTTCATGCAATATTGCCTTAACACTCTCAACCCCTCTACCCCTCACGCAGTGCTTTAACGCCTTAACCCTCCCTCTCACTGTCCGCCTTCCCCTGGGCGCGGCCATACATCTAGCTTAAATTTCCGCCTGCCATCATGAACACTTGGGCTTGTTTTTGTCACATTTTATGTGAAAGGGTTACACTCGGCTTTGGTGGGTTGATTCGACCATAATGAAGGTTCTTGGGGTCAGAAAGTTTTATTTGAAACTACTGGCTTTTTATGAAAAAGAAAGCGTTTTTATGCTTCGGCTCTAAATTGCAAAGCCAAACTTTACTTGTGTGCTGATAAAAAAAGGTTTTGCCGTCGTTTTATTCACTGCGCCGTTGAACCTTCGCGCAGGAGCCTTCCTGTAACTAATTTTGTTACGCCGAACGAAAACCGTTGTAAAATCGTTCATACACTTTGCCAATGAAACGAAATTTGCTGTATTACAGAGCTTTATGATATTGGCTTGTTTTTGACCGATTAAAAACTTTAATGGTTTAAAAAAAACTTATTTAATTTTTTTTTAAATAACGTAAATTGTAATGTACATCTAACTTTACATAATAACAAATTAGCTATAAAATTATACTTTAAACAAATTGAACATATATGTTATCGATTAATAAGATTATATTATAACTACTCAACATGTTGATCTTCCTTTCTCTTACAATGTCCGCTCTGAAAGTGGAGCAAGCAGGTCGTGGCAGTTTGAAGATTTGAAGATGGCCACGCCAGATATGGAATATATAGATCTCCATATTTTAATGACTTATATTAATAAACTTTTTCGTAAGAATCAGTCAAATTTATTGCTCAACTTGTAGGCATTCGATCTTAGATATATGAGTTTTTTTTAAATCCAGCAGCTGTGATACACCCAACCGCCAACACCAGCTTAAGTACTTCTTCCGGTTCCATATACATTCTTGAAAATTCTTGGAATATAGCATTCTCTTCTAGACAACCACAAGAAAGTTTTGGCGGAAATACCTCCGTTATTTGTAAGAACTTGTGGTTGCTTAGAATCAAGTTGGTTATCTTCGTGTCACAATAATATAGGACTTATGTCGAAACAGGCAGCTTTTTTTACCTACGTTTCATAACCTCCCATTTCCTTATCAAATCACCTTACACTTAAGTTTTTAACTAATGATGATTCGTTTTTCGCATAATATTCTAACTTCTAATGATTTTGTAGCTATATTTAAAATATTAAATAAAACTTATAAAATGCATATTGTATTATTATAAATATACCAATCAAGCGTCAAGACTCGTTTGTTCAACCAGCTTATCAGATATAACTTACATATCGAAATGCTTTGTGCAACAATGACTTCCATCATATATTTCAATGCGATTGCAATGAAGTCATTCGATTCCTACCATCGAATACGAATTAGCTTTGATTTTCGATTGCGACTGCAGGAGCCAACAGACAAACAAATATATATTTCCAGATGCTAACAACAATTTTAGTTAAGATAATATATGTTATATTATAGTGTTATTTTCAATAATGCGAAAGTATTTTTCTAATATTTTCGTACTAAAACTATAATAAAAAATACTTTCGTAATGGCAATTTGTTTTTTGACATATTCACGCTATGTGGTCATAGCATAATAGTACAGATAAATTGATGAAAAAATGTTTGATAAAATAAGTTGAAAGACAGAAAAAGACGTACCTAAAATTACTATAATTTATATGGGACTATAAATACAATATTTTGTTTTCAAAAACATTTTATTTTGTCATGGTTACTTATAAATTGGAGCAAATGGATGTGCACACGGTGGATTTTTTTTACAAGAATGGGTTATCAGTGGTCAATTAATCAGTCCACTACGCAACCATCTTTACATCCTTGGATTTTCGAACATCCAGCAGCTGTAAGAATCAATCCTGCAATCTTCGCCCTTAAGGTACCCACACTAACATCGGAACTACTACGGAAAATGGTATACTGCTTTTTTACCATGTACGCGCCCAACGTGGAACATTTGGATATACACAGTTTCAAGATATCCACTCCAAAAGAGGAGTATATGAATCTCCGCAATGTGAAGAAGTCTTGACAGATTATTTTTCACGAGAATTATTTGCCAGACAATTACTCAACCCAATGGGCATCCAGTCCTATATTTTCGATTTTTTTAAATCCAACGCATGAGAAATCGAACCCGCATTTCCCGGATTATTGGGCGCGCACGCTAGCAACTACGCCGCTGCGGAAACTGTTTTATTATGAATATTCAACTGAAGTAGATTTTTTTATCAGTCAAAAACATTTAAAAAAAATCTTTTATGAATTGTAATCATGATTATTTTATGCAAACTTTCATTTTTCAAAATATATATCTCTATTTTTTTTAATAATTTAATCTCACGCATTAGCCCAAAGATGTCAAAATTTGTAACTCAATTCACAATACGTACGGTATATTTCATCAATTACAATTTCAACGAGAGATTGATTTATTATGGAACAGTTATAGCCATCTAAAATAAATACAACAGAGAGAAATTTACAAACATCACCGAAAATAAAAACGTATTTTTTTTTCATAAACAAGTGACCTACTGCTTAGCATCACTGACTTAATTAAATACGACTATTTGAACGCCACTCGATTCAATCGAGCCTTTGGCCTTTGGGGTGAACAAACGCAGTATCGTCGGTTGGAAGGCCGCTTTGGGTCGCTTTTAGTAAAACACAGATGGTTTAGTAATATGGAACATACTACTGTGTAATTCAAAACTAATCAGCTCTTTAAAATTATGCATATTCATAAAGTTTTTTTCCGTATGTATTAAAAAACTACAATCAACATATTATATGAAATAAAAATGATAAAATTGTAACTTATAATTAAATAATAATGAACACTTGAAGTTGTCCAGTCTTCCCGGTAGCGTACTTGGTAGCGTACGCGCCTAGCAATCCAGCAAATGCGGGTACAATTCCCCAACTATCGGATTTTTAGAATCTTTTTTAGTAATTTTGTAAGTTGAGTAATTTTCTGACAAAAAATTCTGGTGACATATAAATATGTGAATACGTATTCATATTTTGGATATCTATGAACTCTTCTTTCGGAGATGCATATGCTCTACTTTGGGAGCGAACATGGTATATGGAAAAACATCAGTGTTTTATAATTTTTTTACCATGCCTACGCTGAAAGTGGAGCATATGGACCTCCAACATGTTCTGTTATTCTGAATTATTTAAAACTGGTAAACTTCCATATTCAACATGTTCTGTTATGTTTATTAAAGGTGTACCATTTTTCAAATTAAATTTTAATGAATCCATCCCATTGATTGTCTTTAGTTAAATTATTAATAAGGTAACAAATAAAAAAAAAATCTTTAATGTTGATTATGGGTTTGTTTAAATATTTAATTAAGTTTCTTTAGAATATGTTTTAATAATCATGTCTACATATTTTTTTTTATTAATCAAGATTTCTGCAAAAAATCGATTTAACGAATTTAGTTACTTCAAAAGTAGTTTATATTATACTAAAAATGTGATATTTTGCAAATGGATGATATTTTGACTGATGGTGTGCTTAATCGAAAAAAAATTATAAATGATGCTTACAAAACTAAATGAAAACTGTGTTCAAAATTGAAGTGATAATATTATTTGGTGATTGAACAAACATTCTGTTTACATATGAAATAATAAAAATAAATAACATGATTATTACGTTTGTATATTTTTTATAAGAAAACGATATATTTTTTTAACGATATGTTTCACAAGATGAAACCAAGTAAAACAATTTGTATTATGAACGACTGCTAAAACAATTTTCTTTAAATGCCTTTTAACAAAAGAACAAGAGAAAGATTGACTTATGAGGAAACGTACGGTACGTCACAATCTGCTTTTTCTGAATCCAGTGAAGGAAACCTTTCAATTGTATTCATTTGTAACCTTTGCTTGATGTTACGAGAGATTAAGTTTGTTCCACAAGTTATTTTAAACTTTTTTTTATACTTATAAAAATAGTATTAGCTATATTTATAATATATTTACTTGTTTCATAACAAAGAACTTATATTGTATCATTTCACGCATGATAAGCTTTAAAATAAAATTCTTACCAAGCGTTCATCTAAACAGCTTTTATTCACTTATTTGATTTATGGCAACGCATTTATTCACTTTCCAAACGTTTTCTTTGATTTTAAGATTACTTCATTTATATTGTTCATATATCTCCATTAAAATCAGATAATAAATGAAGATGATGTACAATATAATATGAAATACATAGAATGAAATGAAACTGATCGGTGAAGTTTTCAACAGAAAAATAAGTATTATTCTATATTTTAAATTGATAACAACATAATAAATATATTAATAATTAATTAATACAACTTCGCGTATTTAATATACCAGTATCATAAATCACTTTATTTATCAATTTTCTCTCACAAAGATCTCTAATTTCAAATATGGAGATACTCATAAAAGATTTTATTAGCATCCCATAATTTACTACATAATTAAGTAGTTTAACGTGAGAGAAAGTATGCAGCTAAAATCAACGTGACCAGTTAATAATTGGGACGTCTAATAGATATCTCATTTTTTTTACTTTACGCTCTACTTTTAATTTTTGAAAAATAATTTGTACACTCAATTTCATTATTAGACTCGAATTCACCAAAAACGCATACTAAATCTTTGATTGCAATAAATAATAATGAAGATAATAATTATTAAATTTAAAACATAGATTTTATAAAAAAAATACTAAAATAATCATATTTGGTCAAACAGAGATCAGGACAATTGCCATATGATTGCATCTTTTAAAGGTAATTAATTTGTTCGATGGTCTGATGAGTCCAACGGCTGGTTGTATCAACGCGAATGATTTATTATTTGCATTCTTTACACATTCTCATACATTCTCTGTAATAAACATTGTACTCGTATTCTGGACGATCACAAAAACATAATAGGCTGTTTTATAATGCTTAGCTGAGACAGCTTGACGGCAAAGCTATCTACCATACTAAAATTTACTGCTACATTTATGACCATTTGACGGTTGAGTTATTTAATATAATTGTTTTTGATAATGACATATTTTTTCAAGTATTTAGTTATGGTACAATCTTCTTCTCTCTTGGCTTGACGCTGGCAATAAGCGCCGCGTGCTGATCGCGTGACACGAGGGTTTTGTTTATGGGTCGTAATGCGAGTACACCGTTACACTGTTTGCCGTAAGACCTCGCCCGCGCCGACATTTCCACGCGCAGCCCTCAGACCGCACGCCAGACAAATTTTCACTTGCCTTGTGAGAATTTCCCTATACCAAACGCTCACCCTATTTTAGAAAGAGGCTATAAACCTTTTTGAGTTAAAATCAATTAATAACTATAAACTAAGTTTATTTGATTACAAAATTACTTGTTATTTCTTCATCAGAAACTTGAATATTTTAAAACATCAATTCTATAGGCAAAAAGCTCATGAAAGCCTTGAAAAAATGACGTTTTACCTTCGTTAAAAATCTAGATAATTAATCGTCTTATATTTATGTGATATAACTACAGTTCACAATTTGATAATAATAACAAATAAAAGCAACAAAATTTAAAACAAAAAAATATTTTCATTTCACATAATAGAAGATTTGTTCGAATCAACCAATAAAATTTATCCAAATATATATTGACTTTAAAAATGTAAAAAGGCTTTAGCTCTCAGTTTTTTTAATAGTAATAATATATACATTTTAATACACATTCTATCTAAATGATGTTTGATGCAAATATTGAATTAGTAGATAATTTAGCTTTTAAGTTTGAAAAAAAGATGGCCTGTCAAATTTACAACCGGGAAAAAGGACTTACATCGCATCAATGTTGTTGGTTTTTTTTAAATAGCTTATTGAATTAATACCCAATCAAGTAAATAAAATAACAGTTTAAGTTTTCGTGGAATTTAAGGTTATATCTATTTAATATTTTGACTTTGGTCCAAAATCACTAAATAAACGGTTTTTGTGGCCGCTGAAAAAATATATCACGTGTGGGCTTGTTTTCTTGTTTTCTTCTGCAGTCAATATGTATACATTTGTTTTATTTTATAAATACAAAATTGATTATCGACATAGCTCAATTATTCAATGAATGCTATAATTTATCTAGAATTAATTGAATGTTATTAGTAGTCAATTCGTATACCTTATTTGAGATGATTGATGATGACAAAATTTCTTCTTATTAATAGTTCACTACAATATATTTAGTATTTCATTAAGTAAACTTCTAGATTATGTTTTCTAAAACTCTTTCTTTTAACCGTTTTTTTCAACAATTTTATATCATTTAAGCCCTACTTATCTACTTATTTTTACAATATACAACACTGGTAAAAAAAGTGTAAGTGTACCAAATCAAGAATTTTAAGTAACATTATATCTATTATTAATTTCGTCTGAAACAATCTTCAATATTATTATGGAAATTGTAAATACATTAAAGACCAATTTCATAGTTTGAAATGAAACTGTTGAACCTGAGATTGAATTTTTACGTTAATCACTCCAACAAATAGTGGGTATTCGTAGCTTTTAAGCTTGTTTACGACTCAAAAAGCATACGTATTACCATGTTATCTATTAATGTATTTTAAAAACATCTTCATAATATTATATTATGACACGTCTTCACATATAATTTGTGGGAAGGATTGGCTATCGGCCATTATTCAATATGTGACATATCTAGCTATGTACTATTTTTAGATCGAAAAAAATCAAAATAATCACGAAACTTAAAAAAAAAGTGGAAATCGATGAATTATTGAACGCTCGTGACTTTCAATATTGAGCTTGAAGAGAATAAATGTATAATAATAAAGGGGTTGATGTTCGCTGCTTTATGGCATGTGCACACATGCTGACGTGTTTATGTACGTGGTCATAAAGCTAGCATAAAAATTTACATCCACACATAATCCCGTCTTTGAGATGAGGTTAACTTTTGTGACTCAACAATAATAAAAATATATCCTTTTCGAATATTCAAGCACCCACTTCTGTGCTTATGAATATTTCATCATTTTTGTAAAAATAAAATCTGCGAAAAAAATATTTAAAGGATAAAAAATACAAATTCGAATAACAAGCAGAGCTTTTTACTGTAAATATGTTTGTACTTTAAATTAATATAACCATATATATATTTCGTTTTAAAATATATAATTAAATTATCAAATGAGATTAATGACTTGTCGTAATGACACGCTAACTTTAGTGCATCTTAAATAAAGTAATCAACAGCGATAAAAGTTATCTTGCAGCTTAATCTATCGTAATTAAGTTCTTGTAAGGAATGATGTATTTAGTTAAACTTAATACCAAGATAAAAATTGGCCATTCTTTGTATTATTACTAACACTACATACTAAGCTTGACTGCAACTTAATTATGACTTAAAAACTACCTATTTTAAAATTAAAAACTTCTTGAGTGATTGTTACTTGTAACAAATATTTGACTTTAGTATTAGATGATTAATACAGTAAAAGTTACCGAACTAACCTATTCTCAAACAGTAATTTACTTTTCTCAATAGTCTTCTTATATCATATTGGATATCATACAACTTTCATGCGACTTATATATAATGTTTTAGTGTTTGAACTTCCAAATAACTTTTATTTAATAGTATTCTTTATCGGTAAGAGATTTTTATATGATACGTGAATAATTATTCATATTATCATATTATTTGTACGCATATTCTTGAATTTTATATTTGTTTTTAAGGGTGCAAACTTGCGCAAGTATACATGAGTGGTCATAAAAATACGGTCACCATGATTGAAAATTTTAGATATCATAACTTTGTTATTTCTTTGTTTCGTTTTTATGAACCTTAAGTAAAAAAAGATTTTAAATTCAGTTCTTACTTGAGTCTTTTTAGTTATAATTACTAGTTATCGATTGAATAAGTTTATTATTATTTTCATATCGACTAATATTTGATTACCAACATTTTTTAAGCAATAAAACTTTGCATATCAATATTTTAATTTTGCTTTGTAATATAAACAGTCAACTTACAAAACTTGCAGTGCATTTTGTTGATCAAATCGAGCATGTTATTAAGTGATACTAATAATTGAAAGCATCTAATATGAATAAATGATTCATTTGTTTTTGTTTCATTTTTTGTCGGTAGACGTCTAGTCTTATAGTTTATATCAAATACACGTAGGATTACCTAAATTAGTAGAGGTTCCGTTTCCAGGATAAGAAATAATGGTCAGACACAAATGATTGTGCATACAAACCTGAACGTGTGTAGCCACCTTTATGCTACTTATTTGGATATTATATCAGCATTATGTTACTCTTTATAAAATTTATTGATGGATATTATTTTTAATTACTACTAAACTGTTACTTTCGAAATAATAAAAAAAACACTTAAACAATAGTTAATTATCAAATTTTTCAGGCGATTATGAATGGTCATTAATTTTATCAGGTGTTTAAATTGACCAACTAGTGATCAAAATAATTATATATTTATATTTTAAATTTAATTTTAGTATAACAGTAATAATTAACCGCGGTTGCTTTAAGTTGCAAAATATAATGAACATATTGTGTTATATTTTTGTTTTATAAAAATTAGGTTAATTTTAGTAGATAAAAATAACTTGTGCGAATAATTTAATACAGTTATTTATACATTATGAAAAAATGCTTTTTAAAAACATTTTTAGCTCTCATTGAACAGCATAATTATAAAAGAGAATATGAATACAACTTAAGTTATTTTAATTTTATTTACATGATGGATTATTTTTTTTATCAGCTCGTTTCCAGTAATATTTATAGGCATGCTTTAAATAGATGATTTCCAGATTTTTTTGTGCCACATACCTTTTAATAAGATAACAGTAATCCGTGCCATCCGAAAAACTATTTCTTATATAATGTAAAAATAAATAGTCAAGCTACTTCACGGAATTATGATTTCTAGTTTTTTAAATTCGCGCGTGTAAAACCTTTTGCGGACCCTCAAATTAGTTATAAAATTCTCAAAGGCTTCATGGACCCCCGGGAGTCCCACGTTGGGTACCATTACTTTATATAATTAAACACATGTGGTATTTGAGTAAATTTGTAAGTTCGAATCGGATGTTGTGATTTTTTAGTTATATTTGTATTCTCAGTGAAATTAGTTGTTAATTGATACAATATCAAAATAAAAATACTGTTTATAGTACTTGTATATGTGTACTTTATTAGTTGTTTGTCGTTTTGTGTATTTTTGGTGTTTGCATTATATTTTGCGAGGGAAAATAGTCGCGATGAAAATTGTCTACAAAAATAATGTGTCACTGGAAAAATTATGCGTCATCGTCCCGAGTCTTAATTTGCAGCGATTGCAAAATATTTCGAAGAGCCAGTTCGTAACTTTATTTATATATAATGGAGCCATTACCTGAAGGCATTTAGCGGAAATTACCACCGTATCGCTCGGCGGGCGGGCAGGGGATGGCGTGGAGAAAATAGAGCCTTCTCGGGGGGCTGAGGGGTTGGGGTCGCGCAGGTGTTATGCCCAGGCGCACTGATCGTAAAACCGTTTTTATAAACCTGTTATACGCGACAAGATTGTTTATGTGACACTGCGGGGAACTGGGGATGCGATTTCCACCCTGCATTTCTCCCCGCTAAGTTTTACGTCATGCCCGTATAACACTGAATGAACTAGCCTAATTAAACTCGACTTGAAGATGGTGGATCTTATAACACATCATACACATCATAACACACAATTACACTAAATATTATTTTTAATTTATTTTACGAATCCATATTTTTTTTGAATACGTTATCAATACGAGTTACAAATTATTATAATTATATCGACTGTAACAAGGAAAGGGTACGTCACCCACACAGATTTTTTTACATAATGTATAAAAACGTTTATTTCTCGAGTTGAGGCCACAGTTAATATATTAAATATATAAAGTTGCATGTAATTAAAAATGGTATTTTATTTAATTTTTCTTCTTTTTATACTATGTTTGCTCCAAAAGTGGCGCATATGGATCTACACAGTGTAAGGATATCCACTCCGAGTAGAGTATATAGATTTCCGTAATATGGAGACCTCTTGACAGATTATTGTCGCTTTACGCCGTTCGACAGAATCGTTTGCCAGACAATTGCTCAACCCAGTGGGCATCCAGTCCTGCATTTTTAGATTTCTTAAATCTCATAGATGCAGATTTAAAACCGCATTCCCCGGATTGCTAGGCGCGCACGTAACCAACTTCGCTAACTGGGTAGACATCATCTATCATTAATATATAATAGAAAGCTATTTAACAAAAGACTATGAAATTGATGTGGTAGAAGTCCTTTTTGCTGGCCATAAATTTCACATCTCATCTAATTTTTAAACCTAGAAGCTAAATTTAGACACTAATTAGGCATTTGTCACTTATATTCTTTAGATAGAATATTTATTATGTTCTATACATTGTGATTACTAATAAAAACCTATTTTGAAAAAAAACTGGGAGTAACGTCCTTTTTTTCATTATGCATTTGGTTTAATAGTGACATCACTGATTACATGTATTCCACATTTGATCATACACGTTTCCAAGCTGGGAGTTTACAAATTTTACATAATCTGCATTTCATAAACTTATACATACCTGGACGCTTAATGTATATGTACATGGAGTACACAGTGCATGTTATCCGAGCACATGTTATTCCTGAAGCTCTGAAAACATTTTCCGGAGTAATATTGAATATGACACACGTGAGTGCATAGTCCTGCCTAAACATGTTAAGAATATAAATGAAATCCAATAACGTATTCTGCGGTGTACCGACAAATCCGATAAAATCACACATCGACATATGCGCTTATAAAAACATATTCAACAAATTTTATTTTGTAATTGGTATCTTTGTTATTTTCATAAACAAATAAACCATACAATATTTAGCGATTTTTTTAATTTTACGTGTTTTTTGTTACTGCTGTGTCAATCAGTGTACATAATTTCTATTTTTTATATACACTCGGATCTATCAATGCGTGAATAGCGTATTTTTCACATTACTTTATGGCTGAATAAAGTTTAAATACTTTCTACAGATCCCAATCTTCATCCTTACTTTACAATATTTATAATTTCTGCCTCAGATGGAAGTCTATGTAGTTGGGTTAGGTTAGGTTATGTCGGGCTTGGTGAGCTTAGGCCGATATTTTCATTATTTAAATACTTACCTTCAAATAATTTTTTTACGAGAACCGAAAATCAATTTCATGCAATTTTTACAACTAATAAATTTCGATTTGTAATTTTCGATAGTAACGCATTTACTGATTATATAACACCTAGCTACACGTTGGTTTCATGAAAATTGTGCAACTGCGAATATGAGAAATTTTCACAAGAAAAATAGAGTAATAAATAATCGTATTATTCGTCTCCCTGGTAGCGTAGTTGGTAGCGTGCGCGCCTAAGAATCCGAGGAATGCGGGTGCAAATCTCCATCTGTCGAATTTTTAAAACCCGGAAAATACAGGACTGGATGCCCTTGGGTTGAGTAATTGTCTGACGAACAATTCTCGTGAAAAATAATTTGTCAAGACGTCTTCACATTGTGGATATCCAT